>OX243822.1:32806177-32841177 GCA_945859605.1 Lumbricus rubellus | reverse complement strand
AATATAAAAATGATACTGATAATGATAGTAAAAATAATAATAATAATAATAATAATAATAATAATAATAAAAAGAACTGGAAACGTATGATCAAACCCTGAGGAAGGGCTTACAGATCATTCTGAACATAGACTTTACTGACACGCAGTGGCAACAAGCTACCTTACCCACCGGATTAGGCGGACTGGGCATTCGTAGGGCGTCATCGCTGGCACTTCCTGCTTTTCTAGCATCGGCCGCGGGCACCTCCGAACTCCAGTCCAACATCCTATGCGTTCTCAAGAGTCAACCGGACATACACTTCACGAACCTGTCGTCGCTCTGGCAGTCAACAGCTGGATTGTCGCTGACCGAATATTTTCCTTCGGGTGTTCAAGCCAAATGGGACAACCCGATTCTTGAAAAAGAGCTTTCGGAACTTCTCCTCTCCACCACAGAACCGAGCGAACAGGCGCGACTGAAAGCCGTGTCTTTCCAGCACGCCAGCGACTGGCTACACTGTCTACCGATTACCTCCTGTGGCCTTAGACTCAGCGACGAGGCCATCAGAGTGGCAGTAGGGCTTCGTCTAGGAGCCAATATCTGCCAACCTCACACCTGCGCATGTGGCACGCTGGTCACCGCTAGAGGGACACATGGCCTCTCCTGTACTCTGGCTTTTGGTCGTGTCGCTAGACACGCTGCCGTCAACGATCTTATCCATCGTAGCCTCATCAGAGCCGGCTTTCCAGCGGTCAAAGAACCACGGGGTATGCTACGCTCGGACGGGAGGAGACCGGACGGTACCACCCTTATTCCTTGGAAAGCGGGCCGTTGTCTCGTATGGGATGCCACTGTTGTCGACACCCTTGCGCCCTCCTATCTGCAGGCAACGGCTGTCACTGCAGGAGCAGCAGCTGAAATAGCAGACACAAGAAAGGAACAAAAATATCTGTCAATTACAGCTACACATGACTTCATTCCGCTGGCCCTGGAGACTCTAGGTCCCATCAATTCTCGAGGAATAGATTTGTTAACTGATTTAGGTCGTCACTTGTCACAGGCGTCTGACGATATAAGGGAGACGTCGTTTCTCTTCCAACGACTTTCAATTACTATTCAGCGCTTTAACGCTGAAGCCTTCACGGGCTCTTTCGTTAACCCGATGTCCGATTTGGAACAGGGGTAGCCTTTCAAATAATAAAAATAATAATAATAATAATAATAATAATAATAACAACAATAACAACAATAACAACAACAATAATAATGATAATAATAATACATGTATTAATAATAATAAAAATAGTAATAATTATAATAATAATAATAATAAAAATAATAAAAATAATTTTATAATAATGACAATAATAAATAAGCTTACTGCTACTACTAAGTACTACTTATAATAATAAAGTCCAATGTGGGCAACAAAATTGATATTATGGAATATGGATGGTTGAATGGATGAATGGATTGATATATTCTATGGATAAATGGATGAATGGATTGGTATATTTTACGGATGAATGGATGGATGGATAGATGGATATATTTTATGGATGAATGGATGAATGAATGGATGGATATATTTTATGAATGATTGGATGAATGGATGGATATATTTTATGGATGAATGGATGGATGGATAGATGGATATATTTTATGGATGGATGATGAATGAATGGATGGATATATTTTATGGATGAATGGATGGATAGATGAATGGATAAATGGATGGATGAATGGATGAATGGATGGCTATATTTTATGGATGGATGATTGGATGAATGGATGGATGGATATATTCTATGGATGAATGGATGGATGGATGAATGGATGGATGGATGGATGGATAGCGTGGATCGTATTCCATTGATTGGAAGTCGGTGACATCGTTGTTGCATCGCGTGCGGCCGACGATGCTTAGCATAATTTTCCTAATCGTCACCATGGCGACCGGGTGATGGTTGGCTCAAGCATCCTCCTCTCTGTCGCATCAGCATCCGCAGCAGCAGCAGCAGAAGCCTGTGCCATCGGCTCCATGGAAACGGTGCCAGGCTTGCGTCCGACCGATTCCGGTCGGCAATAGTCTGGTCAGTTCGATATCTGTTAATGGCGCTATAGGAAAATGCTATGAGAGGATAAAAGGACACAGCTGAACCGGTGAGTGTGGGTATAGGGACATAGGGACAGATGCAGTAGAGGGACAGAGTACGGGGACAAATGTTGAAAGGGGACATAGTACGAGGACAAATGATGAAAGGGAACGGAGTTTGAAGAGAAGAGACTGAAATGGGACGAAGTCTGAGGACAGAGACTGAAATGGGACGAAGTCTGAGGACACAGACTAAAATGGGACGAAGTCTGAGGACAGAGACTGAAATGGGACGAAGTCTGAGGACAGAGACTGAAATGGGACGAAGTCTGAGGACAGAGACTGAAAGGGAATGGAGTTTAAGAACAGAGACTGAAAGGGAACGTGGTTTGAGGACAGAGACTGAATAGGAACGTAGTTTGAGGACAGAGACTGAAATGGGACGGAGTCTGAGGACAGAGACTGAAAGAGAACGTAGTTTGAGGACAGAGACTGAAAGGGAACGTAGTTTGAGGACAGAGACTGAAAGGGAACGTAGTTTGAGGACAGAGACTGAAATGGGACGGAGTCTGAGGACAGAGACTGAAAGGGAACGTAGTTTGAGGGCAGAGTGAGAGACATTTATAAACAACGTTCTTAGAAGAAATCACTCTCCTGCACATTGTGGTTGTCAAAAATCCGGTATTCAATATAAAAACACAAAAGTGTCATAATTTGAATGACATTTGTAGGGTGAACCCTATTGTGGGATTTAATCGAATTTTGGATAGGTTATTCAGCCAAAAATTCTGAACGTGAAACCGTTTAGAAAGATTCTGAAGAAATTTGACCAGACTAAAATGCAAATTTTCTGGACTATGCAGCGGTAAAGCGTTCGAGAAAAAGGATGTTGAGGGTCACATATAACATTGGGTGGAGAGGGACAAAAATCACGGACAGAAAGACAACCCCTGGAGATGAACAAACCTAGAATGAGGACAAATTAAGGACAATATCTGATGAGAAACAAAGCATGAGGACAAAAGAACAATAGCAGATGAGGGAGGGACTGATTGTTATGGGGGAAAAGATGCAATGGTTATGGTGGGCAAGGACATGAGTTACTGTAGGACTACGATGAAGAAGATGAGGACATTGAATAACGCCACACTCTTCATTAAATTAAATTATGTGACGTAATGTATTTTGTAGGGCAGGATATTAAGTGATTGGAATTTCAGAGTATTGGAATCTAAGAGCATAATATGATTTGAAGGAATAGAAATTTATAAACCCCGGAATCTAAAAGCATTGGAATTTAAGAGCAATGGGGACTTAAATGCATGGAATTCTGAAATCACTTATATTTAGAAGCGTGGGGATTTTGAGGCATCGGATTTCCAAAGCCTCGCGGTGCTTTAGAAAACTGAAATTTAAAAGCATCGGCATCTAAAAGCATCGGAATTTAGGAGCAGTGGAATTTAAAATCAAGGACGTCTGAAAGCAATGTAATTTAAAAGCACTGGAATTTTGAAACACCGCAACTGGCAGAGCGGAAATTTAAAAGCATCAGAATCTAAAAGTATCTGAATTTTAAAGCATCGGAATCTAAAAGCATTGGAATCTTAAAGCATCGAATCTAAAAGCAGTGGAATCTAAAAGCATTGGAATCTTAAAGCATCGAATATGAAAGCATCGGAATCTAAAAGCATCGGAATCTTAAAGCATCGGAATCTAAAAGCATCGGAATCTAAAAGCATAAGAATACAGAGTTCCTACATCATGTTCTAGCAAATGCATAATCTCATTCTTACATTATTTCATTTGGGGGGAGTGAGGGGTTCACACACCCAAAACACCCTCTGAGGCTCTGACTACGGCCTTGCATAAAGCATCTATAAGCTTACGAAAGGTGATCTTTTCTTGCAGGCGTTACCTAGATGTTTCTTAGCAGCGGATGAGAAGAGGAGGAGGAGATGCGTTCGACATTTCAGCTGCTGACGCTGACAGCCACAGCCGCATCCCTCTACATCATCTCGCTCTTCTTCTTCCAACTCTACATTCACTTCTCACTGGACAGCGCCCCCGCCAGCGGACGCCCGCACACGGTAGACGCCTCCACAGACACTGGATCGTCCTCCGTACACGTGGACCGGCCGGAAGTTCCCCACTTTGGTCACGTGTCTCCGAAAAGATCCGGTTACGACGACGTCACGAACACGTCCGGTTTCTCAGCGCTCAAGATGTGTCCCGAGTCACGTGGCCTGCTGACGTCACCGACGGAAGTTATCACAGACCGGAAGCGGCGACCGAGCAGGCTTCCGCTCGACGATCATCTACATCCGGTTCACGGCGATTGCGTCGATCTACCGGAAGTTGGAACGATGACGACGTCGGGGTCCCAGGATGAGTTCCAGCCGGTTCCCGATGGATTCGTGTACAGTGCCTTCCTCGATGATCGTATCGTGGACAAACCAGCGATCCGGATCATAGCGCTGCTCAAGAAGCTGCAGAAGAAGAACGACGTCAGATCCGCTCTCTACTGTCACGTGCCGCGCGCCGCGGTGGAAGTCGGATCACCTTCCATTTCCGGTTTCGCGTCATCGTCATCGACATTCCAGTTTCGAAACTACTCCTCCTCCGCCTTCTTCGTCTCCGTTCCCGCGAGATTCTACGAGATGTGCGAGAATCACGGCAAAGACTTCGGTGGATGGATACTGTCCTGCGTTTTACCGAAGACCGCATCACCGCCTCCGTGCTCCGTTTACGTCTCCGCCAAAGAGTCCCTGTCGAGTCCAATCGAACCGGAAGTTGTCCGGTTGACCGTGCTACGGACGCGGCGGACCAACCGGAAGGACGAGGCCGGACGTCCGGCTGTGGATTCCACCGGACGAATCGGCGTGTGTATTCCTCCGCTGTTCGGCCGATTCACCGCGCGGATTCTTACGGACTTTATCGAACTGACGCGAATCCTCGGCGCCGATCATCTCTTCTTCTATGTACCGGAAGTACTTGCACCGGAAGTGCGCCTCGTTCTGAAACGCTACGTGCGTCAGGGGATCGTGACGGCTGTTCCGTGGGCTGTTCCCGTCGTGGACAGCTCCCTCTGGTACAACGGTCAGCTATTATCGATCAACGATTGTCTTTACAGGTCGATGCACGCCTTCAACCACGTCTCCTTCAACGACCTTGACGAATTCGTCGTTCCACATCGTCACTCCAACTGGTCGGACATGCTCGACGCTCTGCGCATGCTCCAACCGCCGGAAGCGGAGCGTTCGTCGTCCCCGGTGCATTGTGGGTACTCATTCAAAAGCGCCTTCTTCGATCCACTCACCGGTGGTCCTCCGATCACCACGGCACACCGAGTCGACTACGAACTCGAATCGAACCTGCGAACGAGGGCCTTCAGTCGTGTGAGGAACAAGCTCATCGTGGTTCCGGGTCTCATCTTTGAGCTGGGAATCCATCACATGAGTCGACCGTTAGAGGTTGGAGGATGTTCGATCATCAAAGTCGAACCGGATGTTGCCTTTCTGCATCACTACCGCGAATGCACGACAAGTTTCGATGGACAGATGAACTGTTTGCAACTTTGTTACGATGACTCAATGTCGACGTTTCTGTTGGATTTGAAACAAAGCAAACTTAGAAGGACATAGACAGACAGACAGACAGACAGACAGACAGACAGACAGACAGACAGACAGACAGACAGACAGACAGACAGACAGACAGACAGACAGACAGACAGACAGACAGACAGACAGACAGCCATGTACACAAACAGACAAGACAGGCAGACAGGCAGAAACACAGACATACAGACACACAGATAGACATCTATGTATTCACGCGCACTTACACACATAAACATACGCAGACAGACAGACAGACAGACAGACAGACAGACAGACAGACAGACACACGCACAGACACAAACATGCACACAGACAGAGACGTCGAGACAGACGGTTAATCTATATTTTGCGACGTTTTGGTTCAACTCAAGAACTACAGAGGTCGAATCTTATACGATGCAAATTCGTTAGGAAAATTAATTATACAATGTCGGATGCATCTTATTATTACAAACGAATGTGTTGGAAAACCTTTCAGCGTTAAACGAAGTTGGTCAAAATCATCTCAAGTTCGCCAACCAAGCAATATCCAACAAAGCACCACGCCTTTGGAATGAGCTGCCTCCTGAATTACGACCTTCTTCAGTTCCTCCAACTTCATCACTAATCACACACCATCACCTTTCTCAAGCTCCTCTATTCATCACTCCTCGGGCTTTTCATTCGCAACTAAATACACCCCTTTTCAATAACTCTTACCCTGTCTCATCTTATCCTCCATCCTCAAATTCCCGACCCAGACGACACCCACCTTAGTGGTTGGTCCGCCCCGTCTGATCCTATGGCAACCGGGGAGCGGTGGTCTAGTGGCGGCGTCGTTGCCTTGGAGCCGGAAGGTCCGAGGTTCGAATCCACCTCCCCGCGTAAGGACCTTGGGCAAGTCCTTCACTCACAATTGCTCAGCGCTTCGGCGTGAAACTCCGATGCAGTGTCCGCTCTGGATCGGGAGCGCCTCTGAGTAGAGAGCTTGAAGGGGCGCTATAACAAGTGCACATACAAACAAACAATCAAACCGGACCCGACCTCCATTGGACTATACATGTAGGCCTACTCTTACGGACTCAACGCAGCGCTCGTAAATAAGCTGGTGCCCAGCGCTTGTCCTTCTAAGGACGATTTTGATGTTTGGAGAATACGATTAGCCTACAATTACGAAAACAGAATAAAAGAAACTGTAATATAATAGTCAATATGTAACATATTGGTTGGGGCGCTTGTCTTTCAACCCCACGTGTAGGTGTTCTATTCTCTCCTTCCAAGTGTCGGCGGGTTAGGCATACCAATGAAGGAACCACGAACAAGTCCTTCACTCAAAATAATATTATTGCTCAGTAACAACGATTAAATCTTGGTGATTATCTGCTGTAAACAACGAGACTCAATAAATTAATAAATAAATTTAATAAGTGAATTAAATAAACAAATGAATACAATGGCAAATAAAACAAAATATTTAATGGAAAAAATACGTAGGCCTAAATGAAGCAATGAACAACTTGATGGCGGCGATAACGAAGATGATGATGATGATGATGATAGTAGTAGTTAATCTTCGCTTCTGGATGTCTTTTATTATTTCCTGAGGGGGGTGCTCGGTAGTACAGTGGATAGCGCGCTGGACTGTCGACCAAGAGGTCGGGGGTTCAATTCCCCGCCGGGGCAAAAATTTGTAACGAGATTTCTGTTCCTCTAGCCGACTCAGCTATGATGAGTACACGGTCAGTGGATGATGAGACGGCGAGGGAGAGGATTGGTCACCGCCCTTTGGAAGTCTTTTATTATTTCGATCAGCAAGGAAATTAAGGTCGTAAGAATACTGTCGAAAAGTCTCTAGCTAATAAATCAGTTCAAATAGCTAGTTAGTCTTTTGTATAAGCTGACGCGGGATAATATTTATATCCATCCATTCCAGCATCCTCATCAGCGTTCATAGTAACTTGTAGACCTACCTGTAACGGTGTTTCAGATTGAGAATTAAGCGAAGATTATTATTATTATACTGATATAGTTTTCAAACACAGTGACTGTGGTTCAATGAGCAATTTTCAACAGCAGGTGTGCTGATGACGCGCAGGCCAGCTAGTATTCACTCGCAGCGTTCACCTTGCGCTCATGCATGACAACAGCAGGTGTGGTGATGACGCGCAGGCCAGCTAGTATTCACTCGCAGCGTTCACCTTGCGCTCATGCATGTCACTCTATTTGTATAAGACCAAAAATCACACACTGCAACGAGACGAACTATAATAAAAACAGTGTGTTGAGGGTTTTGCGTCCAATATTTAAAAGAAGCTTTCCTGAACAACACAAGCGACGTAACAAGGCGCATTCGAAGAATGGAAAACAGCACGGGTTGCTGACATTTTAGTTGGATGAACACAATAGGCCTAAATAATTCAGTCTAACGCTGCAAGCAGTGTCCTATAAAAATTGAAATTCAGGACACACTATGCACAGACAGACACACACCCGCTCATACACTCCTACGCACACATACGCACGCAGTACGCAGTACGCATACACAAACACAAACACACACAAACACACACACTCTACTTACGAGCAAATGACTCTGAACTACAATGTAGACCAAAAAAAATGCCGTTTCATTCTTGCATAGAATTCGTCAGACTGCCTTTTAAGACAATGACGGCATTTTTTTGGATTTTTCTACCTCGTCCCTTTTTATTGTTGTTTTTGTTGTTTTTTCTTCTTTTTCTTCTCTCTCTCTCTCTACATCTCTTCTACGCACATCTCTTCTACACCTTTACGAAACTTCTGTTGACTAGCCAGCAGCTGCTGCAGTTTTTGTCGTTCTTGCTTCGCAACGTCATAGGAGGCTTGATCCTCTCTAAATTTTGCCATCGCAGCGTGTGCTCGTTCCTTCTGCTTCTGCAAAATTCGCCTTGCTTTTTCTTCTCTATTTTGAGCTCTAGCGAGTTGCAAACGCAGAGCCGATGTAGTAGACGTCTCTTCCCGCTGTTCGTCATCCAAAAATTCCTTCACACAGCTCCTCTTCTCCAAGCTAAGTTCAGCCATCTCGACAGACAGATCACTCATTCAAAATGGCGGTGGGTTTTCAGGTATTTATAGGCAGTTGCTGAAGGTTCTAGAAGATGACGCAATTTCTTTTTAACATGATTGGTCAGACCAGGTGATGAGTCGATACAACAGCAGCAGTAGCAGCAGCCACGCAGCAACCGACCTATAACATCGTTGACACTTCACACGTGGCACAATGCGATTAATTCTTATCCAACCCCATGCAATTTGTGGAAAAATCGTCCTTGGCCAAAAATATTGTCGTTCTATATCCGGTTTTGTCTTCACCAAAAAAACTCGTCGCTGCAGTATGGTGAAGACAAGTTTATAGTTCACGGTCATTATTATGAAGACGTGAAATGAATATCGATGTTTACCAGTTCACTGTTCGTTAGCTTTCAGCTACCGTACCGTACGGTGGCGCCGCGTGGCGAATAGGTGTATTCAGTTCAGCGTATGTAGCTATATGCAAGGCAATGTGTTTCGTGTATATAAAATAATAGGCTATAGTAGAACTTAATTCCGAAATATATATTCTTGTGTAACATACAACCTGTAGGCCTTTCCTACGATCCCTAACCCTAACCCTAACCCTAACCCTAACCCTAACCCTAACCCTAACCCTAACCCTAACCCTAACCCTAACCATGCATAGTTCAGAGTCTTCGGAAAGTCTTTGTTATTAATCCATAAATTATAGTATATATATATATATATATTCGTTTAATGTGGAAAAAAACACAGGTTGACAAAACCGCAAGTCAGTTACATGGAAGGGTTATAGAGTCGCTTGTTGAGAAGGCTATTGGAATAAAGTTTTTATCGTGCTTCGGTGGTAACTCAAAATTAAACGGGCGTGGTCGAAGGTTGTGTCAAGCATATCGCTGGCGATCAATAGACATTTCTCCGTTAAAAACTATCCCCCGTCATGTAAGCAAGCAGACTTATAATTTTTGTCTAATAGGCTAATATTTTGTCTAATTATTGGAAGGATACGGGTTCATGTCTACAGGCTACAATAGACTATCGTCGACTTCTTTAGCCAAATCTGATAGGTAGGTAGCCCATCGCTGCGTTCTGAGAAGAAAATCGTCGAGTAGTAGTATAATTAATAAGTTGGGGGGCATTGCGTTTTAGAAGCTATAAATCAGTTAAATTCACAATGACATCAAGTCTTTATTATTAACCCATGAGTTAAAGGTCTCATCATAGCCTAACCATTTAACCAAAGACCGATTTCCTTTTTTTCTTATAATCTTCTCTATTTTAAATGTATCTTGCGTTGTCGATTGTAGTTCAGCTTCATAAAATGTCCCTTGTATTTGTTCTCCATGATAGTCAGATATTTTATAGGTTATAGGGTCTGTGTACTGAATGTGTGTTATAGTAAAAACCTCCTGTGTCCAATTCTGCATGTAGCCTTTCTCAAATGTCTTTTTCTTCTTAGAAATTCTTACTTTATCTCCGACTGAAAATTTAGGTTTACCAGTTTCAGGTACAGCGTCCCCATAAAGATTCATCCACACAACCCATTCGTTTGCTTTGATACTCGCTTTAACAGGAGTCATTTTTATGGAAGAATGTCTTGTGTTGTTGTATAAATTAACCATATTATCTAAAACATCGATATATCTCTGAGTTGAGTTTGCTGTAAAATATTTAAACATCTTCTCTTTTACTGTTCTATTAAATCTTTCTACGATACAAGATTTCTCTTCATTCTCAGTTGAACACAACTCCATACCTAATGATTTTACCTGTTTATTATAGAATTCTGTTCCCTTATCGACCCAAAGTTTTTCCCCCCTTCTTTTGCTCGTATTAAATATTTTAACGAAAGCATCTGCCACAGATTCTCCGCGCTTATCTTTTAACGGCTGAATAAATGCATACTTGGAGAATATATCAATGACGCTTAACAAATATTTCACACCAGAATTAAATTTAGCATAAGCCTGCATGTCAATTAAGTCAGCAGCCCAAACTTTGTCCACTCCCTGAACATAAACAACTCGCTTCCTGAACTTCCTGACTATAGGTTTATGCAATTCGTCAGCAAGTTGGTCTGTCCATCTCAGAGCTTTTTTTTCAACCCCATTCCAAAATGGGTCTTCGTCGATAATATTGGTTTTACTATAGATCGTTCAATTCGTTCGCGGAACGAAGGATTAGGTATATTATTTAATTCATCTATCATAGCTCTGTCAGCGACGTTTCTCCCTGCTGTATCAGTATGTTTAGCATAAGCCATGTCATGGCGATAGGCCGCTGCATCAACTCTGTCTACTGGTTTACTCCAATCTTTTGGTGTTCCATCACTATTCAATCGCAAATCCAATCGAGTTCCTGGACCCGTGAAAGAATGTCCTGGAAGATGCATTTCACCCGGGTACTTTGCCCATGGAAGTTTAATGTTAGAAGTAGCAGAATTGAGAGCTGATACCAAATCACCTCCTTGTACAGTAGTGGACATTTTAGTAAACTGAGTTTTTCTAGCGCCACATTCAACGCAAATACCTCTAATCATAGGTCTGCCATTCTTACTGACAACTCGTTGAATATCTCTACACTCAGTTTGTCGCTTACATTTTACGCAATACGAGCTGTGCTCCATTTTAATATAATATAATTAAAATGGAAGTCCAAGACCTATCATGGAATGAAGATACATCTAAACGCTTTAACAGTCCTCTCCTACCAAGAAGCATCAGAGGTTTGATCGTCGGTAAGTCTCAATGCGGCAAGACAATATTACTACTTAATTTATTACTGAGACCTGGTTGGTTAGACTACGATAACCTGCAGATCTTTGGCAAAAGTTTATTTCAATCAGAATACAAGATACTTAAGAAAGCATTCGAAGAGAAATTACCAAAGGAAGCAATTATAAGACTTTTTGATAATCGCGATGAGATAATGAAATTAAATGTATCACCGACCGCCGTAGTCGAGGAGATGTCTAAAAACATGGCCAAAAAATCGGATATAGAATGCAAGTTCTTTGAAACTTCTGAAGATGTTCCAGATCCACGAGACTTAAGTCGAGATAAAAAGAATCTCATGATTTTTGATGATTTACAATTAGAGAGGCAAAATAAATGCGAATCCTATTATATAAGAGGTAGGCATAGTAATGTAGATTGCTTTTACCTAGCACAAAATTATTTCAAGCTGCCCAGACAAACTATCAGGGAGAATGCCAATTTTATATGTCTATTCCCTCAAGACCTCAAAAATATTAATCATATATACAGCGATCATATAGGTGTAGATGATATGACTATAGAAGAATTTCGAAAACTATGCAAAACTGCGTGGGATGAAACGCATGGTTTTGTGGTTATAGACCTTACTAGTAAAACAAATAAGGGCAGGTACAGATCTGGATTAGATACATTTTACATTAAATAAAAGCAATAATAAAATGATAACAAAATTTAAGATTTTATATTCTAGGTTTAAAAATAGCTATCTAAAATGGAAACCCTTCTTGACGAAATTTTATCTAATACTCAAACGATTGCACGCAACACAGAAGCTAAAGAATCCTTTTGCATTTTGTTGAGCGAAAGGAACACACGAATTCGAACGAAATTTAATCCACTAATCGAACTGGACAAAAGTAAAACGTATGAAATGGCTCTTGTCAATCTTGAAACTTACTACAGTTTTCCTAATATAGATGAAACAAATAATAAATTCGTATATTCGTCAGATAACGGTGTAACATGGGAAGATTTAGACATTCCAACCGGTTGCTATGAAATCGAAGACTTAAACGAATACATACAGAGAATTCTAAAAGAAGAAGGTCATGGTCAATGTATAAAGTTGCAACCAAATAACAATACTTTGAAGGCTGTTTTGGAAATTGATGAGAACTATAAAGTTGATTTTACAGTACCAAATTCAATTAGCACCGTTCTAGGATTTCAGAGTCGTGTATACTCCGAAGGATATAACGAATCCGAGCACATAGTCGATATAAACAGCGTGAATAGTTTACGAGTTACGAGTGATGTAATAGGATCATCGTATGCTAACGGAACTACGGAGAACATAATTTATTCTTTCTTTCCATCGGTCGGGCCTGGTTATAAGATAATCGAATCTCCTCATAATCTGGTTTATCTTCCAATAACGCTATACTCTATTTCATCGATGGAAACAAAACTAATAGACCAAAATGGAAAACTAATTAATTTAAGAGGTGAGGAATTGTCGATACGATTTCACATAAGAGAGGTTTAATTTAAAGTTTATATTTAATATAAGATGAGCGCTTACGCTAAGGTCAAAGTTAATATTTCTGAAGGGCAAAAAGAGAAGATTAAGCGAGCTGTTCAAGTAGGAACTGGGGTGAGTATAAGACTTTCTCATGAAGATATAACTGGTGAGCATGTATTAGCTCTAAACCAGAGGCAAATTAACAAGTTAACTAAAGCGTATCAAAATGGAACTGGAGTGACAATTAAAATGGGTAAAAAGCAATTAGAAGACAATGCGAGAGTCGAAGGCGGATTTATTGGCGCTATTCTACCGTTCTTAGCAACAGCCGGAAAGTTTCTTCTGTCTAGTGTTCTTCCGAGTTTAGCCACAGGAGCCTTAACAGGATTGGGTTCTGCAGCTGGTTCCAAAATTGTCGATAAAATTAGTGGATCTTCGATCTCACACCCGATAAGTGGATCTTCGATCTCACATCCGATAAGTGGATCAGGCGTGCTCTACGTTAAGAAAGGAGGATCATGCTGTAAGATAAGACCTGCTGGGGAAGGTCTTTTTCTATCTCCGTGGAAAAAGGGTAGTTCGATATCGGGTTCTGGTCTGTTTATGAAAAGAGGAGCAGGATATATCAGCGGTGAAGGTCTTATACTTGGTCCCAATTCACCATTTAAAAATATTCCTATTCTTGGAATGTTACTTTAAAAAACCACTTATATAAATGTCTGGATACGGTCACCCAATACACAAATTTATCACCAAACGGAAGCCTCGTGTGAGTCCGATAATTTGGATGCCTAAAGTGGTCACTCACGCTCCTGCAAGACAACGAGCAGGCGACAGATATGAGATTTTTGCTCAGCAAGCGATAACGATTGAACCAAAGACAAATATTACAGTAGAAGTAGGCCTTGGAGTCCGAATGACCAGTGGAATGTGTCTAGTCTCTCTTAGACAGAAGTTGAAACAACTCAGACTGAGTCTTCAAGATGGTACTGTCCTAGAGGACGCAGAGGATATAATAATTACAATACAAAACAACTCCGATTCACCAGTTACTATAAACGAAAAAGACTCCATATGTTATGTTAATTACTACGATGCATAAATTGTACGTTTTATGTTTACGTTTTACGTTTACGTTTTATGTTTACGTTTTACGTTTACGTTTTACGTTACGTTTTAAACATTATAATAAAAAATGTCACTACTGAAAATTAGCGATCCTGCAAAAAGAGATTTTATTATCGAAGAGTTTTTAAAAACGAAAAAAAATATTAAACAAAACTTTCTCTCAGAGAGAATAGATGATCTTGGACTTCAACGAGAATTAACGAAAATCTACAAACCAATAGTCGACTCTCAATCAGCAATTTCGAAAGAACAAAACGCTTTGCTGTCGACAATAAAGGATAATTCTGCAGCAACATCACTTGCTCTAAAATCACTTCCAGATTCGTTGAAAACTATTCAATTTCCCCAGTATCCGTCTATAGAGGCGTACGATGACGATGACCCAGTAGAAGACATTAGAAGGTTAGAATTAGGAAATATTGCAGTTGAATACCTTAAAAAATATGCTTCTGATAAAGACTTGTGGATACAACATTCGGATTAAGATCAAGAGATGGAAAATTCTACATCGGTGACAGCGAAGCCTTAATCCAAGGAAATGATATTACAGTTGGAACCACAACTTATCAAGGAACTCCAGGATTATGGGAATTGTTAACGTTAGCTAGTCCAAACAGTTCAATTTATGATAATCGTGATCTCGAAGAATACGCCGAGATTCTAATTAAAACGAATGCCATGAGTCAGCCAAATAAACCAAACAAACCTAAATCGTCTAGAAGTGTAAAATATGCAAAGATAATAAAACCCATATGGGACGATTACATGAAGTTAAGAGGTAAAACAGGAAGCGGAATAATTACCATTCCTTCAGATCCAAATGAATTAGTAAAACAATTAGAGTTGCGAATATATAGCTACAAAGCGGGAAATACGGGTGTAAGGATTGAAATTGTAGGTATGACGGATGAGTTACTAAGACAAAGAGTGATAACCAAAGATGAATATAAAAAATTGATGATCTAATTTAAAAATTGATGATATAGAAATGCTGGTCGTTGCGAGAAGAAGTTATAAAAAAGTACACGTTGTCGGTGGAGCAGGAATATTCGATTCCATTGCAGGATTTCTCAAGAGACTACTGACATCGAATGCAGCCAAACAAATTGCGAGCACAGCTGTCAAAGAGATTGGGAGTGTTGCTAAGGATAAGGCGATCGACGTTGGAAAACGATTACTCAATAAGATACTCCCTAAAGCTCCCGTTCAGCAGCCGATAACTCAGGAAACTAAAGTCATTCTAGCTAGATTACTAGGATCGAATCCAGAAATGACGGGAGGAGCTATTAGAATTCAAGATCTAGTAAAACGCTTAAACGGAGGTGGTTTGAAAATGGCTTAAACATATTTTCTTATTTAAAAATATATGTATAATAAAATGCAATCCGATATTCTAAGATTCACAGAGCAACCATTGATCGATGAAGGTATCGAGCGATACGAATGGCATGAGTACGAACCTGTAGCGAGAACTAACCTTAACAGTTCTGGTGAAATAAGAATAAATATTGAATTACAAGACTTATACAGTCACCCAGCAAAGTCATATCTACAATTCGATGGAAGACTAATTAAAGCCGATGACACCGCATACGTTAACGCCGATTTAGTCGCTCTTACGAATAATGGGCTTATGTATCTATTCAGTCAAATATCCTATCAGTTATCTAATCAAGAAATCGAAACGCTATTTCATCCGGGTCAAGCTACAACGATGCTCGGTTTACTTACGTATCCAAACGATTTTCAGCTGACTCAAGGCTTAAATCAGCTGTGGTATAAAGACACTGGAGCGACTGCTGTTATTGCGGATAACCCCGGATTTGCCACTAGACAAAGCTTTCTCATTCGCAAACCAAACACTAAAGGAATGTTCAGCTTTATTGTTCCGTTGAAGCATATTTTCGGGTTTTGCGATGATTACGACAAGATTATTTACGGCTTCAAACAGACGCTGACATTAGTTCGTAAAGCCGACGATGATGCAATATTCCGAGATAACGCTGCAGCTGCTGGAAAAGTTGCGATAAACAGAATTTCATGGTTTATTCCACACGTTATTCCTTCCGATATGGAACGAATGCAGTTGTATAAGACGATTGAATCAAAATTAACGTTGCCAGTTGCGTATAGAGCTCGTCAATGCGACACAATAACGGTTCCTCAGTCGACAAGTTTCAGTTGGCGTCTTAGCGTAAAAACATCACCTGAGAAACCTAGATATATCATCGTAGGATTTCAGACGGACCGTAGCGGTAATCAGGAAAGTAATCCGTCGCTATTTAATCACTGCGATCTCAAGAACATATATGTGATGATGAATCAAGAAAGATATCCAGCTGTCGATCATAACCTGTCGTTTCCTAATCAACAATTCTCCAGAGCGTACAGAGATGCGTCCTCCTTTAGTCAAAAATTCTATGGTATGGATAAGTTGATTACCCAAAGCAATATAACACCTGTAGATTATAAAGAATTATACCCGTTGTTCGTGTTCGATGTAAGCAAACAATCCGAGCGTTTGAAATCGTCAGTCGTTGATATTCAGATTAAGGCTCTTTTCAATGCAGCAGTGCCAGCCGACACCGAAGCGTATGCTGTCGTAATTTCAGATAGGTTGCTGCAGTTCCAATCGGATGGGCAGAAAATGAGTGTAGTGTATGGAAAATTGATTTAAAGAATACTTACATATTATGAAGCTACCAGAGCTTAGAATGTTAGCCAAGCATCACGATGTTACAGGCACTTCGCATCTCAACAAACCTCAAATGATAGCTGTATTGATTGAAAAGAATATTCTTCCGACGGACTACAAGTCTGTGTCATATCGACATGACACGCTGGGTAGTATCAGGAAACAACCGAGAAGAGTAGATATTATAGATCGAGAGACTGGCGTTGTTACCTCGTATCCATCGATGTATAAAGCTGCTAAGACGTATGGTCAGAGTGCTGGCATAATAGCTTATCATAACGGAAATGTCTGGAGAGATAGATATGAAATTAAAGTGTATGAGAGATAAAAATGACATGAAATTAGTGGATCTTCGATCTCACAGATAAGTGGATCTTCGAACTCACAGATAAGTGGATCTTCGATCTCACATGTATTAATATTTTTGCGTGGTAAAAATAAAATGGATTTAAAGAAAAGTAGTTTAAGAAACATGAACCATGTTGAACACTTGCTCGACTCGCCGGTTCCTGACATTAAGATTCCTACGCTTACACCCACACCTGGTAAATACAAACCAGTAGCGCCTAAGAGAAAATACAAAAATAGGGTTAGAGCTAAAATAAATGATTTTGCGGATTGGCTACTTAGTTATGTGCCCGAACAAGCAGAGGTTAATGAAAAACTAGAATCATTGAAGTCAACTGTTTCTAGGATATTTGATAAAATTAAAATTAGAGAAACGGCGTCGGCTATTAAAGGATTCACCAAGCAATATAGAATAGATGGAACTAATGGAATGGACGCCTCGTCGTTTCTTGATTTCGTCAGACCGCAGGTAGTAAATCTGTTATCGAGTAATCGCCAAACAAAGGTTAATCTAGTTCTTACTTGTACTATGGAACGAGTAGATATGAAATCTGGAATAGTGACTTCTGAGGATATACCATTCGTTTCCAGGGCAGAAGTTATTTTAGAAGCAACCGACTTGAATGAAATATACAGCAGAAAGAAGGATAAAATCATGGAGTCTATTGCCAGTTTTCAGATGCAAGGAAGTAATTGGAGATTTAAAGCTGTTGTAAAATTAGATATAAATACGGTAAAATATACCCCCTTAAGAGGTAGTTCTTACATTCCACTTCCCAGCTTCTTAGCTAATAAAAAGGCTATTATAAATATGAAAAACGACGACGAAGAATGTTTCAAATGGTGTATCACTAGAGCTTTGAATCCGGTTGTAAAAAATCCGGAAAAAATAACGAAAGCTTTGAAAGAACAATCGAAAAAACTTAATTGGAGTGGTATTGAGTTTCCGGTAGCGACTCATGCTAATGTGATAGGTAAATTTGAGAGAAATAATAATATTAGTGTTAATATATTTGGTTACGAAAAACATGTCTATCCGCTTTATCTGTCTAACTGTGAAAGCGATATTTGTGTAGATCTTTTGCTTATATCTGATGGAGAAAAAAAACATTATTGCTGGATAAAGAATTTTAACCGATTGATGACGTTCCGAACAGCAAATTCGCATTATTCAGCGCACTATTGTAAAAGGTGTATGAATGGTTTCACAACGACAGAAGCGCTTAACAACCATGATGAGTACTGCAAACACCATAACGCACAAAAAATAGAAATGCCAGAACCAGGAACTATGTTAAGTTTTAAAAATTATAACAATTCTATGAGGGTTCCGTTTATAGTCTACGCAGATTTTGAGTCTTTTGTAAAACCGATCGATACATGCCAACCAAATCCAGAGTTGTCGTACACTAATAAATATCAAAAGCATACTCCTAGCTCCTTTTGTTACCACATAAAATGTTTCGACGATAGTGTATATTCTCAAGATCCTGTGACGTTTACGGCTGAAAGCGAAGATGATGATGTTGGTCAAATATTTGTAGATAAACTAGAAGAGAATATAAAACAAATATATAATCAATTTAAATTCCCTAAGAAGATGATATTTACAGAAGAGGACAAGAAGTGTTTTGATGGAGCTACTATATGCCATATCTGTGAAAAACCGTTGGGTGAAGACCGAGTGAGAGATCACTGTCATCTTAGCGGTAAATTTAGAGGGGCTGCTCATAACATTTGTAATGTAAACTATAAAGTCCCCAAGTTTTTCCCTGTAGTGTTTCATAATCTTTCCGGGTACGATTGTCATCTGTTCATTAAGAAACTGAGAGGTAATAATGGAGAGAAAATTAATTGCATACCTAATAACGAGGAAAAGTATATATCTTTTAGCAGAGAGGTCGTTGTTGATAAGTTTGTAAATAAAGAGGGAAAAGAGATTACCGTCAAGCGACAACTGCGTTTTATCGACAGTTTTAAATTTATGGCTTCTAGTCTTGATGCTTTATCGAGGAACCTAAGCAAAGACCAGTGTAAAAATATTGGGAAACGATATACTGGAAAGAAGCTCGATCTTTTGCTGAGAAAAGGCATATATCCTTATGACTACGTCGATTCATTTACTACCTTTAATGAAACCGAACTACCACCAAAATCCGCATTCTATTCTAAGCTAAATGATTCGAATATTAGCGATGAAGACTACGAGCATGCAAAAACGGTATGGAAGGAATTTGGATGCAAAACATTCAGAGAATATCACGATTTATACAACGTTTCGGATGTTCTGTTACTTGCCGATGTTTTCGAAAACTTTAGAGATGTGTGTATGAAGAACTATACGCTTGACCCTGCATGGTATTTTACATCTCCTGGTTTAGCCTGGGATGCCGCTTTAAAATTGACAGGCGTGAAATTGGAGTTATTGAATGATTATGATATGATTCTGATGCTTAGGCAAGGGATGAGAGGAGGAGTGAGCACAATATCAAATCGTTACGGGAAAGCGAATAATAAATATATGAGCGATTTCAATAGTAACGAAAATTCTACATTTATTACTTACCTGGATGCGAATAATCTATATGGATGGGCTATGATCAAAAATTTACCTACTCACGGGTTCAAATGGATGAACGAAGATGAATTAAATAATTGGAGAAGTATTCCATGCATATTGGAAGTTGATTTGGAATATCCTAAAGAGTTACACGACCTGCATAACGATTTTCCGTTAGCCCCCGAAAGCATTGAGATTAACAAAGTCAAAAAGTTAATTCCAAACTTAAACCATAAAAAGAAGTATGTGCTGCATTACGATAATCTGAAGCTGTATGAGAGCTTGGGTTTGAAAATAACAAAAGTGCATAGAGGTGTACTATTCGAAGAAAGTGATTGGTTGAAAAAGTATATCGATTTAAATACAGCTCTTAGAACGAAAGCTACTAATGACTTTGAGAAAGACTTTTTCAAGTTAATGAATAACAGTGTCTTTGGAAAAACTTGTGAGAACATTGAAAATCGTGTTGATGTAGAGTTAGTGTGTCAAGAGGAGAGGACTATTGAACTAGCCGCTAAACCTAATTATGAGAGATGTACTATTTTCGATGAAAATCTAATAGCCGTTCACATGAAAAAAACTAAATTGTACTATAATAAACCTATATATCTTGGCATGTGTATATTAGACTTGAGCAAAACGCTGATGTATGAATTTCATTACAATTACATCAAGGATAAATACGGAAATAGAGCTAAATTATTATTTACCGATACAGATTCTTTGACATACGAAATTAAAACTGAAGACTTTTACTCAGATATCGCAGGCGATATTAAGACTCGATTCGACACGAGTGAATACCCGAGAGATCATCCATCTGGTATTGAGGTTGGAGTAAATAAAAAAGTTATTGGAATGTTCAAGGATGAAGCTAGTGGGAAACAGATAAAAGAATTTATCGGGTTGCGAGCAAAGTTGTATTCTTATAAGATGGCTGCTGGAGATGAGCACAAGAAATGTAAAGGTATTAAGAAGAATGTTGTCCAGAAAACTATTACTCACGAAGATTATAAAGACTGCTTATTTACCAAAAAAGAACAACAACGAACGATGAATGTTATTAGATCTTATCATCACGATATTTATACAGAAGAAATTAATAAAGTTGCATTATCTGCAGATGACGATAAACGGGTAATAATGGAGGATGGAATTCATACTTTGGCATATGGTCACTACTCGTTGAAAATTTTTAATTAATGTTTATATTAAATAAATGAGCGTCAAACAAATCGATGTTTGTGGAGTAGTTCTTCCAAATCATCCGTTAACGAATTTTGAATTATTGGATGCCGCGAAGAAGCTGAATATTCCGAATTTTAGAGGCGTTTTCGTGCGAGACGAGCTGCCGAATAAACCTAGACGGATTGAATGTGGGATATTGAATCTAGACGATTCTAAAGGAACCGGTCAGCATTGGTGCGCTTTCTTGATAAAGTATTTACGCCGTCCAGTGTTATATAACAGTGAGCGAATACAACCCGATAACGAAGTATTTTGTGGTCATTTGTGTCTGTATGTGACGAAGATGGTGGGTGATGGAATAAATTTCCAAGAAGTTATAAACGGCTTGCATTAAAAATTATTATATATAAATATATATATATATATATATATATATATATATATATAATGCCTGTCGATAAATTCGGTCACACCGCTGCTGGAGGAACATCACGAAGAGTAATCGCTGGAGGTGTAACTCTTAGTCAAATAAATGCTAATTTTCTTCGATGTGATGGAGCAAATCTGCCGACTGGAAATTTAAAAATGAATGGACATGTGATAAAAGGTCTCCCAGTAACGAATATTTCGACAGCAGGAATGGATGAAGCTTTAAGTAGGGGACAAGCTATTGATTTGATAACGAATCACGATGACTCTCCGTCCAACGATAATCATTTGACGAATAAGAAATACGTTGATGCATCGAAGGTGTCTAAGACTGGTGATACAATGGCTGGCGACTTGTTCTTAAACGTTGGCTCCGATCGTCTGCGTTCAATGGGTTGTAAGGACTTGAGAGGAGAAAATAAAGAATTCACTATTTTCTTAGGTAGTATACGAAATAAACTACAATGTTCGTTAAACAATCCTATTACATTACAATCGACGGATGGATTTCTATGCAAAATAGGTGTAGAAAATATAATGAGAATCGGTAGAGCGTCTAACGATCGAAAAATCGACGTTTATCAAAATATCCTAATGAATAGTAATAATATCAACGATTTAAGCGATCCTCTTTTAGCTCAAGATGCTGCTACAAAGAATTACGTCGACAAATCTCTGAAAAAGTGCCATGTTGGATATATTCCTCCCTTGGAAGCTGATGAAAGTGTGACAGGATTCGTTGCTAGTGCCAGTGCTTGTTATAACGAAAACAAAGCCTACCATGCTTTCACTAATCTCACCGACGATGTTAACGCAGCTTGGGTTTCGGGTGAAGATAAAACTGTTTGGTTACAAATTAAATGTCCTGAGCCAGTTAAAATTTGGAGAATTGTTTTGAAAAGAGAAAATGTATCTTATTTCGATTTATACGCTAGCAATGATGGAGTAGTGTTTGCATTCTTATCTTATTCTTCAAGAACTTTTGAAGATACAGTTTTAAATATTTCTACTACGGATGCATATCAATATTACAGAGTTACATCTACATGGCAAAGGGAAGATAATCTTATACGAAAGATTCAGGTAATGCAATTATATGTATACGATGACTAATCTGCATTAAAAATTATTATATATAAAATGCCCGTCGATAAATTTGGTCACACCGATGTTGGTTCATCACAAAGAGTAATCGCTGGAGGTGTCACTCTTAGTCAAGTAAATGCTAGTTTTCTTCGATTGGATGGAGCAAACATCGCGACTGGAAATTTAAAAATGGGTGGTCACAAAATTAAAGGACTACCAACAACGAAACCTTTGACAGCAGCAATGGATGAGGCTTTAAGTTGGGGTCAAGCCATTGATTTGATAACGAATCACGACGATTCTCCGTCCAACGATAATCATTTGACGAATAAGAAATACGTTAATGAACAAGTTGCATCGAAGGTGGCTAAGACTGGTGATACAATGACTGGTGATCTATTCTTAAACGTTGGCTCCGATCGTCTGCGTTCAATGGGTTGTAAGGACTTGAGAGGAGATAATAAAGAATTCACTATTTTCTTAGGTAGTATACGAAATAAACTACAATGTTCGTTAAACAATCCTATTACATTACAATCGATGGATGGATTTCGTTTTAGAATAAACAATGAAATCATGTTAGAGATGGTTAAGTCACTCGATGGCACTCCTCCGTCTAAAATAAATGTGTATAAATCCATCTTTATGCATGATGCTTACATTACAGGACTACACGAACCCAACAACGCCAGCGATGCAGCTACGAAGCAGTATGTAGATTCTATCTCAATCGGTCCCGCGCTTAGCATTCATTCTTTAACTTGGCAATTCTTAATCGCTAAAACTCACACAAGAGTTACTTTCGATAGTGTAAGATTCAAAACCGATGGTGTTATAAGTGCGGGAATGACCCGTTTCACTCCCGGTAAAGCCGGATACTATTTCGTTTCGACGTACATAGAATTTGGTCACAGTAGTACCGCTCCTGGTAACGTCTACCTGTATAGAAATGGGGCGAATTACATGCAAATTGCGGGCGGAGGGGGAACGGGAGCTGCGTTTAACAATTCAACCGGTAGTTGCATAATTTTCGTAACCAATACCGATTTTCTCGAGATATTCGCTTATTCGCACATCGCACTAAATATATTAGCTAGAGACTTTTCGGCAGTATTCTTACGACCTTAATTTCCTTGCTGATCGAAATAATAAAAGACTTCCAAAGGGCGGTGACCAATCCTCTCCCTCGCCGTCTCATCATCCACTGACCGTGTACTCATCATAGCTGAGTCGGTTAGAGGAACAGAAATCTCGTTACAAATTTCTGCCCCGGCGGGGAATTGAACCCCCGACCTCTTGGTCGACAGTCCAGCGCGCTATCCACTGTACTACCGAGCACCCCCCTCAGGAAATAATAAAAGACATCCAGAAGCGAAGATTAACTACTACTGATGATGATGATGATGATGATGATGACATCGCTGCTGTTGTTGATGATGATGACGACATCGATGATTATGATGCTGATGCTGATGATTACGATGACGACGACGATGATAATGATGTTGCAGCTTTTGATGATTGTTATGATGGATGATGATGACGTTGTTGTTGTTGTTGATGATGATTGTCACAAGTCTTTTCCCTCTTCTTCTCTACGTGTGACCTTCAGTCTCTTCGGAAGCTTCTTCGTATAAGTTCGTGGTAGCGTAGGCCTATCCCTAGATAACTGTTTCATTAGCTAAATGGCTAGGTTAAAGAATCTACAGTCTTTCACTGTTTTGTTAACCAACAACGACGACGTGTTTAACTCTTCTTATTATACTCCAAAATCCGATATAAAGTAAAACGATCAGCAACAACACAACAATGACTACACTTGCGTTATCATAACAACTACACGACTACTATCTTCATCAGTCTACTCTATCGCAACTCAACAACAACTCTTACAGCCTATCTCAACGGCTCTCAACACGCAACTCTCCTTCTTCTCTTCCACTCCCTTCTTGTACAATTAACGTACGCTCGTCTAGACGTCACGTGCTGTCCAGACAATCACCTGTGCAGACGCCGCGCGGCAATTTGCACCTGGCCTACTTACGTCGCTGTACGACAATCGGCGTGCACTGATTAAATTAGCTGACATTACCTCCTTCCTTTCTTTTGAAGAGAGCTAATTAATCTCAAAAATTAGCGAACGTATAATGCTCAAACTAAATACAAACAATTCTTATACTAAATGCAATCACAAAATACCTTATACTACAATCTCGATAAGCAGTCTGCTACTACATTCAACTTTCCTTTCTTATAGTTCAACAGAATGTCAAAATTTTGCAATGATAAAGACCATCTGACTAACTTAGCAGACTTCGACATTGACTCAGTCAAATAAACTAAAGGATTATGATCAGTGAACACATTAATCTTGGAACCAATAATGATTTCTTTCAATTTGTTTAAAGCCCATATGATTGCATAGGCTTCCTTCTCAATCGTCGCCCATCTCCTCTGGGTATCTGTCAGCTTCTGGCTGATAAATGAAACGGGACGTTCTATCCCCTCATCGTCCACTTGTGACAGCACAGCCCCCACAGCAAAATCACTGCTATCACAGTACAAATTAAATGGTTTGCCAACCTCGAACATGTACAGAATAACATTCGATAAAACAATTTCTTTAAGAGAATCAAAAGATTTCTGGTGGTCCTCAGTCCAAACAATGTTCTCAGGTGTCTGCTTGCTAGTTAAATCTGTCAATGGTTTAGCAATCTCAGCAAAATTACAAATAAATTGTCTGTAGAAACCAAAGAATCCTAACATTTGCTTCACTTGCTTCTTCGTTTCAGGGTTTTTTAAATTAATCAAACTGTCAATCCTATCTGGATTCATCATCTTCTTCCCTGAACCAATGAGGTGACCGATGAATTTCACCTCACTCTTACCAAACACACATTTCTTCAAGTTCAAAGTTACATTATGCAGTCTTATTTGTTTCAAAAACAATTCTAAATGTTTCAAATGAATGTTCCAATCATCAGAATGGACTGCAATGTCATCAACATAGGGTTCAGTAAATGCATCAATCGGTTGCAAAATCATGTTTATGGCTTTTACAAAAGTCCGTCCAGAGTTAATCATTCCAAAAGGGACACGTGTAAATTCGTACAGTCCATTATGGGTAACGAATGCGGTTTTCCATTGGTCGGATTTCTTCACCGGACAAGTCCAGTAAGCACTGCGACAGTCTAAGACGGAAATAAACTTGGATTTCCCGACTTTGCTCAGCACATCGTTGACGATCGGCATGGGGTATCGACAATTTTCAGTATATGAATTCACGTACCTGTAGTCGCACGCGAGTCTCAAGGATCCGTCCTTCTTCTTGACGATGCCCAGCGGACTTGCCATTCTGCTCGACGACGGCTGAATGATGTTTGCTTTCAGCATCTCTTGTATTTGTTTGTCCACTTCTGCGCGGTATATCAACGGTATTCGATAAGCCGTGAACTCCTTCTCTCGAAAGTCTGGTCTCAGCACCACTTCGTGTTCTACCAATGTACATAATCCAGGTTTGTCCGAAAATCTGTCTGCATATCGGTTCAGTACATCCAGTAGCTGTTTCTGTTGCTCGCTCGTAAGATGTCCGATCTGTTCATAGTCCAATTGCAGCGATTTCTGTGTCGTCTCTGCATGGTCTTCTTTCAATGGTAGCTCTACCACTGATCCAAATTCGTCGTCCTCTTCCACGATGAGACCACACGATAATGTTCTTGCGATGAACTTCCTCATTTTGTTGGCATGGACGATTCGTCGGCCGTTTTCATTCATGTCCACCAGATACGAATACTTGGATCTTCTTTGTAGCACTGTACATGGACCATGCCATCGTGAGATCAATTTATTGGTTGACGTTGGATACAGGACGATGACGTTTTCTCCGGGTTCGAATTCTTTATCCTTGGCCCTCTTGTTGTATTGACTGGCGTATTGTTTTTGCTTTTCCTCTGCACAATTCTCAGCAAATATCAAAGCTTTCTCCATGTCTGCTCTTAAGTTCTTCAGGTACTTTGCTGGTTGTACTCCAATGTTTGGCGGTAGATTTATTTCTTTGGTCCAGCTTTCCTTTAAGATAGTTAATGGTCCTCTTGGCATTTTTCCATACACCAGCAGATATGGTGCCACTCCTGTCGTTGCGTTGGGAACTTCTCTCAATGCCCATACGGTAAACGGAATGATTTTATGCCACTGTCTTGGATTTTCCACAATGACATGATGTACCATCTTCTTGAACGTCTGATTCCATCTCTCAACTAATCCCGCTGCCTCTGGATGCCCCGGTGAATCGAATCGTGGACAGCATCCCATCAATTTCAAAAATTCTCTTGTAAGACTGGCTGTAAAATTCGTGCCTCTGTCGCTGGTGATCACAGACGGCACCCCCACGTCAATGAAAAGCTTCATCAAAGCTTCGCACACAGCCTTAGCAGTCAATGACTTCAGCAAGAAGATTGTCGGCCATCTTGTACATGAATCCACTATGCACAAGCAATACTTATGCCCAGCTGCTGACTTCGGTTCTATTGGGCCTACCACGTCCATAGTCATCCGTCGGAATGGAACATCTTCACTTGGAATTGGTGTAATCGGCACTCGATCCATCACCAAACTTCGTGCCTTCAGCTGACACTTCTCACAGGACTTACAAAATTTCACCACGTCTCGACGCATCTTTGGCCAGACAAAGGACAACTTGATTCTCTCTCGTGTCTTCTCTTCTCCCAAGTGTCCGCCAAATACTGACTCGTGAGCTAATTCCATTACTTGAATTCTTCTCTCTTTCGGTAACACCAACTGATACACAAGCTGATCCAGCATTTGATGCTTCTTATACAGCAATCCATTCACCACGATAAACTCTGATCCTTGGTCTTCAGCGATCCTCCACCACGATTTCAGTGACTCGTCATTTCTCTGCTGCTCCTCGAATTTCTTCGCATCTTCCAGCTGTCTTTCATCGTTCGAATTCTCTGTGAACAAGTCCCTCATACTTGTCTCCAGTTCAGCGTCGCTTCCGGAATCTTCACTATCATTTCGTTCACATGCAGCCATCTCTTCTTCAGTTTCATTGTTCTCAGATGTTGTTCTTTCGTCATCTTGGATGCTGAGTTCATCTTCGCTTTCCGTGTCATCTTCTTGCGAACTTTCGTTTATCGTTTCATCTTCTCCGTCTTCGACTTCTGCTCTCCGACTTTGTGCTCTTGTAGTCACATTCGCTTGTAGCTCTCCTTGCAATATACTGATTGGTGGAACCTCTTTCAGTTCTGCAATTATCTCTGGATGTAGCAGGAACTTTTCTGGATTTTCTTTACACAGTTCTGCTGAAATGCTGGCACACACTAAAGTTAAATATGGCGCGATATTTATTGTCCTGTCCTCTGTAGCTGCTCCTTCGTTACGACCGCTCATCCGCACTTCGATTTTCACCAACTTAGCTGGAATCGGCTCTCCAGCTACACATTGCAAATGAACTCTGCCGATTTCTTCTACTGTCGTTCCTTTCAGTAGTTCCTCGTTGATTACTGGTATCTCGGTCCCCGAGTCAATCAACGCCTCGACTTGCACAGGCTGCCCATCAGTCCCACGTATCTCCACATTTACATGCTGCAACGATATCTTCTTTATGCGTTGACACTCCTCTTTACTTTTTGTTTCTCGACAACTTTCTGCAATGGAAGTAGTCTTTATCGCTTCTTTCAGTATGGTGAACTGCGGCGTACACTTCATCACTGACTTTACTTCTGTTTCTTGGTTGCATTGTTCTTCCCAACCAGGAGGTGCATTTATCACTTGTATCTGGTTTACTCGAAGATTTTCTGCACTTCTGCTAAAGTTCTTCCTCAGATTTGCCGCTCCTGGTGCTTGGCAATGTTTTATTAGGTGTTTATCAGAATTGCAATTGTGGCAACGCTTCTTGATAAAACTTCTTTGCTCCTTGTTCTCCCACTTGTTGTACGGCGTGTAAGATGCATTACTTTCTGTTGGGCGTCCCCGCGGCGGAGTTCGATTGTAGGCTTGTCTGTCCCACGTTGACTGTTGTTTATCTTGCGACCACTGCTTTCCAGAATAATCATCTTTCTTTGCATCATTACTCTTGGCTTGGCTTCCGGTGTCTTTGCTATCCTTGTTCCACTTGGGTTGCTTTGGACTATTGTCCCATGCTTCAAATTTCGGTTTGTCTTGGAACATCACACCAATCCGATTGTTTACATGTATATCTGCGAGATCTGCAACATTACTAGCTTCCAAGCATTCTGTGCCCTCTTTTGCTAAGACAAACTGTAGTGGACCTGGTGGTAAACATTCTTTCAGCTTATCCGCCACTAACAAATCAAACAGCTTCTCGTAGTCTTTGTCCACTCGTCTACTTCGGACATAATAATTCAACAGGTTCTTCAGCCTAGCCGTGAACATCGTATACGTTTCTTCGGCTGTCTTCTTGGCATCTGCAAACCTTGACCTGTACTCACGAGCTGTTAACTTGAATTCCTTCAACAAATGCTCTTTCACTGCATCGTATTTATCTAAATTCTCAAATGACAATCGATTCAATACCGTTCGCGCTCTCGGGGTCATCAATGGCAACAACAATTTCACCCAATATTGCTTTTCCACAGCGAAGCTATTGAATGCATTTTCAACTGTTTCAAAATATAATGGCACTTCCATCATATCATACGGCATCTTCGGTAACACATGCTTCATTGCGTCACCTATCTTCTTAATCTTGGACACCATTGTCTCACTTTCTTTGAGTCTAATCTGTTCTGACACTTCTCGGCTCTTACGATCATCTTCGTCTCTCTTCTTCAGTCGATCTTGATCTTCGATTCTCCGCAGTTCTTCCTGTTCTATCTTCTGTTGTAATAGTTCTAACTGCTTTCTGCGTTCTTCTTTTTCAATGGCCATTTCTTTAAGTTGAGCCTCCTTGATAGCAAGTTTCTTTTGTTCTAACTGCATCTGCTCTTCTCTTTCTCTTTCTGCTTTTTCCAAATTGTCTTTTCCGGCTTGAAATTCTTCCTGACGAATTTCTTCTGCTCTCTCCAGTTCTTGTAAACGCATCTTTTCTTTTTCTTCCTCGCGAGCCTTTTTGTCCTCAATCTGCTGCTTTCGTATTTCTTCATCGCTTTTTCTTGCTTTTTCGTACTCTATCATTAACTCCATCCTTCTTCGTTCTGATTCGTCACGATCTTTTTTCATTTGTTCTAACTGAAGCTGGAACTGTTGCTTCTGCATGTCTATCTCTTGTTGTCTTATCCTTTCTAATTTTTCTGCTCTTTCCGCTCGTTGCTCCTCTTTCTCTTTCTCCTCTTGTTTACGCTCTTTCTCCTCTTGTTTACGCTCTTTCTCCTCTTGTCTGCGCTGCTCTTCTTTCTCTTTTTCTTCTTGTTTACGCTCTTTCTCCTCTTGTTTACGCTCTTTCTCCTCTTGTCTGCGCTGCTCTTCTTTCTCTTTTTCTTCTTGTTTACGCTCTTTCTCCTCTTGTTTACGCTGCTCCTCTTTCATTATCATGAATTGCAGCAACGCCTCCATAGACATCGGTGTCTCAGGCTTCTCCACTGGCTTCTCCGCAGCGCCTCCGACAGCACCTTCTTCTTCTTTCTTAGCCCAAACCTCGGCTAAATTTCTCATTAATTCTTCCCTCGACATTTGTTCAACTTCTTCTGCGTCTAGATCTGCTTCAATTAGCAGTTTTATCAGTCTATCAGTAGACATCTTCTTAATATTTGCTTGCTTTTTCTCCGTAAGTTTCTCCATCTTACTTCTTTACTTTACTGATGCTAGTCGATAAATAGTAGGCTACTCTTCAAATGTTTGCAATTGACTGACTTCAATTCTTTAAGCAAACTTCAATAGACAAGCAAGTTTTTTTCTACCTCGTAGTCGTTGTGTTGTCGTTTCTCACTGACGTACGGATGCTCGATGTATCGTTGCTTCTCCCGTGTGCTCGGCTCCTCGATAAATTCACAGCGTCCGTTCCTCCACAACGTCTGTTGATTGAATAGAATCCCTCCGTTCGTAACTACGATCGTTCTCCTGCAACTTGGATCGTTATCCTGCAACTTGGATCGTTATCCTGCAACTTGGATCGTTATCCTGCAACTTGGATCGTTATCTCACCGCAACGACACCAAATGTCACAAGTCTTTTCCCTCTTCTTCTCTACGTGTGACCTTCAGTCTCTTCGGAAGCTTCTTCGTATAAGTTCGTGGTAGCGTAGGCCTATCCCTAGATAACTGTTTCATTAGCTAAATGGCTAGGTTAAAGAATCTACAGTCTTTCACTGTTTTGTTAACCAACAACGACGACGTGTTTAACTCTTCTTATTATACTCCAAAATCCGATATAAAGTAAAACGATCAGCAACAACACAACAATGACTACACTTGCGTTATCATAACAACTACACGACTACTATCTTCATCAGTCTACTCTATCGCAACTCAACAACAACTCTTACAGCCTATCTCAACGGCTCTCAACACGCAACTCTCCTTCTTCTCTTCCACTCCCTTCTTGTACAATTAACGTACGCTCGTCTAGACGTCACGTGCTGTCCAGACAATCACCTGTGCAGACGCCGCGCGGCAATTTGCACCTGGCCTACTTACGTCGCTGTACGACAATCGGCGTGCACTGATTAAATTAGCTGACAATGATGATGATGACGATGATGATGATGATGACAATAATGCATGGTTCCGACAATCCCAAGGTTCAATGCGTTCACATGACACGCTGCTTTGCAGCAATGGATGACTACGCATAGCCACCGTGCAATAGCTCCACAGTTGTTATCAATCATCATTTTCAACATTGAGGTTTCAGTCCACGTGGGATCCTGTGCACTATTATAGCGGACTAAAATAATAACAATCGGAATGAATAATTGAGCAGAAAGCGATTGAAGTAAACACTAAACAGACGTGAATAGAATAATAAAGGAATTGATTTCATGTACATTGTACAATCTCAAGTGAACATTGATTGTGTTTTGATACAGAAAAGCTATAATTGGAAATAATTATATTACATGTAGATTAGATAAAATTAGATTTGATTAATTAAATTTAATTGGATTATAGCCTAAATCAATCAATCAATCAACCAATCAATCAATCAATCAATCAATCAATTATAGCGTAAAGTTGCACTATAATTGAAGGCCAAATCGTCAAGACTTTCTTTTGGATCATTATTCATTATCAGAAAGGGGAATCTACAGTTTTTGTAAGTGCATATACAAGTAGCCTAAGCAGGCTTTTATGGCACCCGACATGAGCACTGAGCAGTGAGCAGATTGCGAGGGTACCCTAGACGTAAGCAGGCTGTTTGGGAACCCCGATCAGATTCATCCGCGTTTCTTGCTCATTGCCACAAAAATCTGACTTCCCGTCATCAGTTCTAGATTCTGCACGATAGATTAGGCAAAATAATTAGTACAGGCAACACAATCAAAGAATTTTCAGAGCAGATGGAACGCCGTTCCTACGCGTTCCCACCCACTTTAAAACCATATTAATTCAGTTTAAAACTTGTCGCGTTTAATGCAGCCTACGAAGACAAGAACAAAATAATTAATTTCGGCGAAGCTGATAATTATCTACGTCAAATGTCGGGATAATCCAGGATCAAGCCCGGGACACGGGACACAGGCTACATGTACATGGCTGGTTCCGGGAAAATCCAGGATGGTTGGCAGCCCTGCATGCTAAAGTTTTATTTTTGCTCCCTTCTGTCCACATCAACTATTTGTATACTCGGCAGAATTTGTAAACATGCTAGTTTGTTGGTGTCAATGTTTAACATCGTCATATGACATAATTAAAAGCTGTTAACGACTGTTATTGAAAGTAGGCCTACAATTAAAGCAAAGTGAAAACAGAATGTACGGTTTCTGAAAGTCGTCATTTATAATTATATGTCAAAAAAACAATACCAACAATGTTCCAATATTCAATATTCAACAACACTGACATAATTATTATGCTTATTAATATGTTTAATGTTGATGAAACTCACATTTGACAAGAGGTTTTTTTAGACAAATTAACCAAAATTCTTCGGCTATTTCATGAATTTTGATATGAAGAATCGTTTTAATAATCGCTTTCATGATAGGCCTAATCTACATTATTGAATGCTTAAATGAAAAATGGTATTCGACACGGCTCTAGCATAATAGTTCCGATATTCATACATCATAATTATTTAGGCCTAGGTCTACATTAAAAGTTAAACCGAGTCCTCAGTGCCGTACTGGAGTCGGGACTCTCGGGAGCACCTCTGAGTAGTTTTTTATTTAGCGAGGCGCATTATAAATTCTTGAATGAATTTTGCCCCCTTCTCTTCTAACATTTCTGTATCCTGAATGTTAAACACGCGACTCGGCTAAGACCCGACAAAAAAAGCGGGGCGCCAAATTGAATGCCGGGTCGCAGTCTCGCAGACCCGGACAGACCCGGCTCATAGGCGGAAACCTGGGCGGAGATTGGGGGTGGGTGACGAACGAGTGGCCGATGGAAGGACGAAAAATTTTTGACAACAATTTTTTCAAGAAAAATTTATATTTTTCACCGCCTAAAAAAATTCCGATGTGCTTTTAGTCTTAACGCCCAACATTGGGAGGGGGGACCGATGCATGGGCCGTCCTCCAACACTTTTATTGGGGGGGGGGGGCGTCCCCTCTGTCCCCCTAGGTTTCCGCTTATGCCCCGGCTCACTTAGTCACTTTCAGCCCTGCAATGAGTATACTGACTGTACACTGTAAATGTGAAGATGAGACGACGAGGAAGAGGACTGACCAGTCTTGTCCTCGTAATATGCCGAGGCTCAGAAAACGAAGTCGATAACACTTAACTCTCACTTAACTCTCGCTTAAATCTCGCATAAGGGACTGTTCTTATTCTTCTGTGGCTGCCATGTTGGTTGACGTCTTGAAGTTGACGAGATCACCCTCCTCCTTTCCGTTACATTGGGACTGGCACTCCAAAAGTGTCTGCTTTGGAGTTTGTTCCCGGACATTTCGGAGCCAGACAATTCGGAGCCGTACAATTCGGAGCAGGAGAAATTGGAGCGTACAATTCGAAGCGGCCAAGAATTATTCTCATCAATCCAACTTCCATTGATGCCGGTGTCATGAAAAGGATTATCCCCCCTGAAAGCTATCCGGGGGGATGAATTAATCTATCCCCCCGGATGGAATTAACCGGTCTAGACTATCCGGGGGGATAAACCATTCTATCCCATTTTTTGAAAAATGCGTATAATTAAAAAATTTATACTCTAATCAAAATTTAAAGTCACTCTTATTGTTTTAAGTGACCTAAGCAATGCTCAGAGAAAGGCAACTCGAAATTATTTAGTGTCTCCGAGTGTTTTTAAGTGTTTTAAATGTTTTAAGTGCTATAAAACCAAAGCAAAACAAATTATCTAGTAGGAATAAACATACCTGTTAGTGTCATTGTTCAAAACAAAGCAGATGAAACTTAATTTGCAAAAATAAATGCACGCGGAAGTGTTATTTTTGACTTTTCCTCATTTGGGGGATACTATTAATATGGGGGATACTCTATTTCGTGACACCTGCACTGCCGTGCTAAGTAAAAAGACAGTAACTCAAGTTTTTCCGTTTTTGAGTTAGCACTTGTTTTCACATCCTGACAACATGTTCTATCATATCTGGAAGCAAGGAAACGGTATCGGTCCGGGAACATGGAAAAAAACGGAAACGAAATTAACAGTATCTCAAAATTGGGTCGTCGTGCTAAGCAAAAAAGCAGTAACTTGAGTTACTGTCTTCTTGCTTAGTGTTCCATGTATATTCAAGACCAACCGATTTACAGATATTTCAATATATCGGCTTTCAAATCACCTAGAATCGTCATCTTGGTGTCAAAACATACACATTCAAGGTCAAGGATTCCAATGGGGGCATTACAAAGTTCCCCATGACCTCAATGACGGCCATTTTGGAAAATGGCCGCCATTGACGACCCAAAAAGAGGGATTTTTCAATATCTCGGCTTTCAGCTCACTTGGAATCGTCATTTTAGTATCAAAACATACACATTTCGGGTCAAGGATCACAATAGGGCCATCACAAAGTTCTCCATGACCTCAATGGCGGCCATTTTCCAAAATGGCCGACCCAACAAGAAAGATTTTTCAATATCACGGCCTTCAATTAACTTAGAATCGTCATCTTGGTGTCAAAACATACACATCTCAGGTCAAGGATCCCAATAGGGCCATCACAAAGTTCCTCATGGTCTCAATGGCGGCCATTTTCTAAAATGGCGGACCCAAAAAGAGGGATTTGTTAATATATCGGCTTTCAGTTCACTTGGAATTGTCATCTTGGTGTCTAAACATGCACATTTTAGTCAGGGATCTCAATAATAGGGCCATCACATAGTTCCCAGTGACCTCAATGACCACCATTTTCCAAAATGGCCGACCCAAAAAGAGGGATTTGCAAAATTCACATTTTGGACGGCCATTTTGAAAATGACCGCCATTGAGGCCAGATGAAGTTTTGAGAGGCCCCATTGGAATTCTTGCCCCTAAATATGTATATTTAGGCACCAAGATGAC
>OX243822.1:32648677-32801177 GCA_945859605.1 Lumbricus rubellus | reverse complement strand
TCGTTATTATACTATAACCATAATTATTCATTGCTATTATTATTATTGTATATTTATTTAGAGATTGACCTGGCATCTAAAACAAAAACCATACCCACCCTCTGTCAAATAAAAACGATTTATTTATTCAGTTAATTTCATAAACATCATCATCTACCATCAACATCATTTTCGTCGTCGTCGTCGTCGTCATCATCATCATCACTTAGTTATTTATTGAATTTGCCATTTTAATTGCTATCAATGGGCAATTACGGCAATTAGTCCAATCAATTTGAACAGTGTTCGCTCACATCCGCCTCGTTCTCTGGCTTTCCGCCACGGCATCAGTAGAAGCCCGCTCTGTCTCTCTGCCTCTCTGCCTCTCTGCCTCTCTGTCTCTCTGTCTCTCTGCCTATCTGTCTCTCTGTCTCTCTGCCTCTCTGTCTCTCTGTCTCTCTGCCTCCTTGACTGCGTGTCTCTCTGCCTCTCTGTCTCTCTGCCTTTCTGCCTACAGGGCCCTGTCTCCCCGCCTCCCTGCCTCTCTGCTTTCTTGCCTGCGTGTCTCCATGCCTCTCTGTCTCTCTGTCTCTCTGCCTCTCTGTTTCTCTGTCTCCCTGCCTCTCTGTCTCTCTAGCTCTCTGTCTCTCTGCCACCCTGCCCTCTGCCTCCCTGTCTCTCTGTGTCTCTTCCTCTGTACCTTCCTCCACCCTCCGCGCTGCTCTCATTCGATCTGTAGTTTCCGATGGTTACGCCAGGGGCAGCACTGCGCTGACTTTAAGTGGCTTAATTGATCGAAATTATTATAAAATTATTAACAACGCTTTCGAAGTCGAAGGTTGACGAGGAGGATGAGGAAGAGAGGAGGAGAAGGAAGAGTTGGAATAAGAGGAGAAGGAGGAGGAGGGTTGTTGACGAGGATATACCAGTTACCATATACCATATACCAACTGTACATACTGTAGCTGGTAGATTGTGGAAAGCGTGATTGTTCGGTATTGGTTGGTACGTTAATGGTAATTATAATTGGAAGAAAAGTGGCTGGAAGCTGGTTTGGCAGCTGGTACATAATAGTGGTAGCTGGTATAGGTAGCTGATGGCTGTTTGTAGATAGTATATGTCATCTTCTCTTTCCCATTGTTCTCCTTGGTCCCTTCGACATCTGTATCCTTCCGTCTGTTTACCTGTCTGTCTGTCTCTGTCTGCTTATATGTCTGTCTCTGTCTACTTATTTGTCTGTCTACTTATATGTCTGTCTCTGTCTGCCTGTCTCTGTCTGCCTGTCTCTGTCTGCCTGTCTCTGTCTGCCTGTCGCTGTCTGCCTGTCTCAGACCTTTTATCGCAAGCATTGGGATTTATATAATTGAATGAATATTAACTTTTACATGTTTAACGACACTGTCATATCAAAGATGATTCGCGTCTCCCTCCTACTTTTCCAGGATTGGGACTGGCACTGGCAGAGTGCAACCAGTGGCGGAGTTCAATGATTTTTTGCTAGTTTCAACGGTAGCCTACATAAGTGCTTCTACAACAGTACTGCACAAATCCATTCAGAACTGCACATTTTGCGTACAACTGCACGTTATAAAAGCCCTGGCTCATCTAACTTTCCATGATTTCTTCGTGTGCAGGGCCACCTTCACAGCATACCAGCTACAAGAGATGGAGAAGGCTTTCGAAAGGGCGCCCTACCCGGATGTTTTCGCGAGGGAGGAACTGGCCGAGAGGATTGGTCTCAGCGAATCAAGGGTCCAGGTTAGTGGATTCAACAGGGTTCAAACGAGGGAAGGGAATTCGCAAATTAAACAATTAAGTAAGTATAATAGGTATAGGTAGGCTAAGCAAGTGTTTCCTTTATTGTTGAGCACGATCAACTATTAGCCTACATGGCTTGCATTAAAATTAAAAAGCTTTGACAGTAGGCTACGGTTACAATAAACAGCATGTCTTAAAGTCAGACCATAGCATAAGAGCTAAATATAACTGAAAATAATCTTTTGAGCGCCTCTGAGTAGTTTCCTTGAAGAGGCGCTATATAAACACTTGAAAGAATGAATGAATCTTTTGATGAAACTATCTTTGAACATAAAACTGATGTAATGAGAAGAGTCAGCTGGACGCCAGAGGTGGGACAGTAGATCTCCAGCAAGTACATGGAAGCTAAGCGCAGCATGTTCAATCTATGTATAGGCCTAAATACTTGTATAGCACCCATTTAAGATTTCTACTCAGAAGCGCTCCCGACTACAGCGCGGACACTGAATCGGAGTTTCACGCGAAGCGCTGAGCAATTGCGAGTGAAGGACTTGCCCATGGTCCCTACGCGACGGCTAGAGGTGGATTGGAACCTGCAATCCTCCGGCTGCAATGCAACGAACATACGTTCTACATAGGTAGAGATCTATCTTCTTTCTATGCAGCCTCAATCTTCAAATGATCCAAATCAATAAAATTAATGCCTCTGACTGGAATTATTACCAATACTTGGCAGTTCCCACTGTTTTCGTTATGTTGTGATCACAATCATGGCCTGTTAACGTTGACCTCACTTGCTACAAAGGAATTCTAGTGATTTTAAGCCGGCGCTCTATATATAGCATCGTAATAATTCGTCTTAAAGGTATTTAAGACGAACACTGTTTCATTAATTCATTAATTCATTAATTCATTAATTCATTAATTCATTAATTCATTAATTCATTCAGAGGCGCTCCCGCCTCCAGCACGGTCAAACAGAACAGTTTTTAAGTGCTTATAGAATGTGTCAGAGAGTGATCTAGGGAACAGGCGCAACTCAAGTGGGAGGGCATTCCATACCACCGGGCCAACCACAGAAAAAGCTCGACTCTGAACCTAACCTTGAAGCTATAGTGCACCCTTGATACTAATGTGCAAATAATTTTTTCCAGTTCTCCGTACTTACTTGCTTGTATTTAATCGGAATAAGCAGTGTCTGCGCTGTAGTCGGGATAGCTTCTGAGTAGTACCTTGAAGAGGTTCTATATTCTATAAGAAGTGCACATGCAAACATTATAACATACAAACAATAAGTTCCTTGAATGAAGTTAGAGTCGGTGCTTGAAGTGCACATAAAGAAGTACATGAGGGTCTGTGATCTTTCCAGGCTGTGCATACTGACCTAATAAGTTGCATAATAACTGTCAGCTTTTCGTTCTTTATTTTTAGAACGACAATTAAGAACCGTTAACCATGGGCGGAGTTTATCAGGGGCTAGGGGGAGCTAAGCCCCCCCCCCCAAGAAGACCCAGATTCAGCTTTTTTTACCATGTAAATTATATCTTTTTCCGGGCTTAGCCCCCCTAAGAAGGCATTAGCCCCTCCAAGAACGGAAACCAAACTCCGCCCATGCCGTTAACTTCGATAATTATTTCCTAACGAGTTCAAGTCTGCGGACCCAGTAATAGCGATTTAGCAAATTTGCTTTATTTATAACATCGGAATGCTGCGTATTAAAGGTGTTTAAAGCGTGAACAATATTATTGTCCATTGCTTTGCGACTTCCTGCGGCTGCTTAATGCTTAAGCCTATGACATCAACCTTGCATTTACGTATACCATCATTGATATCGTTTTAGGTATCGTATCTTTAGATTTTTATAGCGCCTCTCGCAAAGTGATTACACAAAGCCATTCCCAGCGCAAAAATCCTGGTGGAGAGAAATACCTTTAGATATTAAGTCTAATGAGAGAAAACGAATTACAATTTTAGCCTTCATGGGGAGGAAGATAATTTCAAGTGGAAGGCCCAACCACACAACCAAAATAGACAATGCCTACGGTGTAAAACAGAAGTGCCTCGACGACCCTTTTCTTTCCAGGCTGTGCTGACCTAATAAACCCAAACCTCTCGACTACTCGGCGAAAACCCAAATCGCTCCCAAACTCGGCGAAAAATTAGCTAGATAAAAGTTGTTGACTGCAATGGTTTACTGTTTAGATTTGAATAGATTTTAATTCTAATGTAATAAAAAAAAATGCCATTAGATTTATAAAGAAGCTAATTTTGATTGTCATGATTAAAATTGTATCTTATGTAATTACATTTTCTCGAGAGCCGTCCCGTATACTCACCGGTATGTAAATCCCTCCCTCCCTCCCTCCCTCCCTCCCTCCCTCCCTCCCTCCCTCCCTCCCTCCCTCCCTCCCTCCCTCCCTCCCTCCCTCCCTCCCTCCCTCCCTCCCTCCCTCCCTCCCTCCCTCCCTCCCTCCCTCCCTCCCTCCCTCCCTCCCTCCCTCCCTCCCTCCCTCCCTCCCTCCCTCCCTCCCTCCCTCCCTCCCTCCCTCCCTCCCTCCCTCCCTCCCTCCCTCCCTCCCTCCCTCCCTCCCTCCCTCCCTCCCTCCCTCCCTCCCTCCCTCCCTCCCTCCCTCCCTCCCTCCCTCCCTCCCTCCCTCCCTCCCTCCCTCCCTCCCTCCCTCCCTGGGTATATTTAATATATGAACGGTTTATACGCTGGGAGGCATTCTTCCAAAGCTCATCAACAGTAAACTGTTTATGGCCGACAACGGCCGCTAACTTCGACTAATAACCTACGTCGCAACTTGAAGAACAAAGATAACATTACTTATCAGGCGTGTCGTAATACGCAATTGCGATATATAGGCCTATAAAGTGCGTAGCAAGTTTATTAAAGGTGTGTAAGACGCGCTCTGTAATTATTATCTGGTAACAGTGTTAGGCAACACCCTGTGGTATAGTTAAATTGACGTTACTTTGTTTTTAAAAGGGCTTTTTTAACGTGCAGTTGTACACAAAATGTGCAGCTGTAGAAGCACTTCTGTACAGTTAATTAAAACTAGCAAAAAGGTCAGTGTCCTCCTATTGGAAATAATTTACCATGGAAGATGGGAAAGGAAAGAAGGAGTTGCGCAGTTCTAAAGATTCTTTAAAACAGCAGTGGTTTTACTGGATATTTGTGAACCCACAAATAATACAGAAATGATCAAGCAGTGATAGTAATCCATAGGCCTAGTTTGACGACATCCTTTGGCTGCCGTTTACACCTACGTAGTGATAAAACACAGCAGAGTTTAAGAAGGGAGTGCTACAGATCTAAGTGGTAAAGATGGAACATTATAGGCCTAGTGGCAATAGATAAATATGAGAGAGCAGTGATAGTGTTATGGACGGAAATGTTCTCCATGCACTGGCGTATGTTAAAGATGGAAACGTTAAAGACGTTAAAAAGGTTGATGTGGTTCATTTGTTGCGTTTCAATGCTCAGGTCTGGTTCCAGAATCGTCGAGCGAAGTGGAGAAAGAAAGAGACACCGAGAAAAACGATTGCGAACACGAACCACATCACAAGAACACCAGCAAGTTCGCAACTGAATTATTTCAATCTCAAATGTTAGTTTTTAAGGGTCGTTATATCGGATGACTTGACTTGACTTATGGCCGTCCGGTGATGCCTTCAGCACACGTCAGCCGCTTTCCCATGGTAGCTTTCCACTCTTGTCTATCCTGAGCCACATGCGTCGCCTCCTGTATTGACATTCCCATTGTTTCACAGCCCTCTCTTATCGTGTCGATCGATCTTTTCTTTGGTCACCCCCTTGATCTTCTCCCATGTATACACATATCCGTTTAGCGCTATCTTCGGATATCTTTCGTTTTCCATTCTTGCCACATGTCCGAAATATCGCAGTCTTCTGATCCGCACTTTATCGGATGATAATCAAATAATTAATAATAATATTATGGTCGATTGAATACATTGGAAAAGTCAAGTTCGTCTAGTTACGCGAAGAGTAAGAGATCTACAGGGTGAGCCATAAAAAAGACCCGCAAGCTTATAGATGTTTCACTGGAGATTTGCTTAACATTGGGTTGATCTTCGTGGCAAGTCTTACACTCGCATTTCTTGATCGGTTACAACTCCATCTCAGGATATATTATTAGCATAGTCCCGAGTCAGGATAAAGGAGGAGGCTTCCGCTGTGGGCAGGGCTTAGCGTGTAGAAAAGAAGTACCTGGACGCCGTCCATGCCCGTCCTGGCACACTTTAAGTTTTTGAGCCCTGGCTGTGGGTCGTTATAACGTCGACTAATAAACCTACATCTCAACCTTAGCGGAATGAAGACAACAAGCTAGTCAGTACACGCAGTTGAGATATATATAGCATGTGTAGCAAGTTTAATAAAGGTATCTAAGACGAGCTCTATAATCTTGCTTGTAACTCACGCGGATAAAACAACATTCGTTATAGAAACAATGCAAGAAATAATTCGCTCTGTACACGTGTCGCCACCTATGGAATGGCTACGTCACAAGAAGACTCATTTTGAAACTATGTTTTTGTTTCATTTACAGATTGTCGTGCTTTCTTCCATCACCAACCTCCTCCTCCCTACCTCACCTCTCCACCTCCTCCACCACTTCCTCCTCAACGCCCCTCCCTCCCTCCCTACGTCTGGCCATTCCTGTCCGGCCCCGGGTCCGGCACAGGGGTCCTCGGGGCTGCCGCTGCCGCCGCCACCCTCGCCTCCTGCTACCACCCCCTATCACCGTCCTACCCTCCATCGGGGTGGCCATCGCCCCTCGGTCTGTCTCCACACGCCATGCTACCCGGCCATCCAAGAACCATCTCTGGATGCGGCGGGTATTCAGCTGCAGCAGCTGCGGCGGTTGCAGCGGCTGCTTGGTGCCAGGACTTCCATGGATTGGCGGAAGGGATGCGGATGAGCGCAGCAGCAGCAGCTTTCAATGCGTCAGATGCTATCAACAACAACATCAGCAACAATAGAACGACGATGACGATGACGACGACGACGATGACGGAGGAAGGAGGAGGAGGAGTGTGCGGATTGGCCGGAAATACTCTTATCTAATCGAATCTTTTTTCAATGCAATCTGTTGTTAAAATGTTATCTATTACATTCTAATATAATTCTTATCGGTTATATTCCATTCTATTGAATTAAATTCTATTCTATTCTTCTCTACTCTGTTCTATTCTGTTCTAATCGCCCAAGCAATTATGTTCTATTCTGTTCTAATCCGCTCTATTCTTTTCTAATTATATTCTGTTCTAGCTTGTTCCTGTCTATTGTGTTCTACTCTAGTCCGTTCTAGTATGTTCTATTATTTTATAGTCTGCTCTATTCTGCTCCACTCTGTGCTACTCTGTTTCAGTATTTTCCAATCCCTTCTAATCTTTTCTAATAGATATGTTCTATTCTGTTCTAATCCGCTCTATTCTTTTGTAATTATATTCTGTTCTAGTCTGTTCTAGTCTATTCTGCTCCGCTCCAGTCGGTTCTAGTATGTTATAATCTTTTCTAGACTGTTCTATTCTGCTATGTTCTTTACCGTTCTGTTATAATAAAATGCCGCATAATCTAGCTCAAACTTGACCCGGTCTTGCATTAACAATTCAATTAAATCTAATCTAACCTAGATTTAAAAAAAAAAATTATTATGCAATCGAGTCAAATTTATTTCAAGTCATCTAAACTTCCTGTCTTGTTCGATTGTTTGCCGGTTCTTCTTCTCCAATTCCATCAACATTATTACCAGCATCATAATTTATAGTCTATTATCAACATCATAGTCTATTAACGGCATCATAATCCATTATCAACACCATAGGCCTAGTCTATTATCAACATCATAGTCTTATTCTCATTGTCCTTTTCTTCACCTCTTTCTTCTTTGTTATCTTTTTAAAATTTGTACAGAAACAGTTACTTATCATATATGATGATAAACTAGGTCTTCTAAAATGTGTTAAGAATAATTATTATAAAAAGCAAAGAACTGGAGCAAGAGACTCGTCTTTCTTTCGAAGATCGTTGTTTTTATGTCGGAGAAGAATAATTTGTCGAATCTTCATTTTTACGATGCTGCTGTTTCTTTACGAAGATGAATTCCTACGATGAAAAATGTTGTGCAACTGCTGATCCGCTGATATAGGGCATTTAAAAATGTGTCTGCCTGTCTGTATGTTTGTCTATCTGCCTGTTTGTCTGTATGTCTGTCTGATTATATATCTGTTTGTCTGCATGTCTGTTCTTCTGTCTGGTTGCCTGTTTGTCGGTATTTTTATGTGTCCCTATCTGACCGCATATCTTTGACATTATTATTCAAGGACATTATTTTTATGTCTCTGTCTGTGTCTCTGTCTGTCTTTGTTTGTATCTCTACGTGTATGTCTGCATACTTCCATGTGTCTGTCGTATTGTAATACTGTCTGCCAATTCTGTGCTTCTGTGTGTCTGTCCGTCTGCTTGTCTGCCTGCCCGTTTGTACGTCTGTACGTCTGTCAACCTTTTCTGTCTGGTGTGCCTATCAGTCTTAGTCTATGTCTGTCTGCCTCTCTGCCTGCCTGCCTGTATGTCTGTCTATCTAACTGTTTGTATGTCTGTCTAACTGTTTGTATGTCTGTCTCAATACGTCTGTCAGCATACACACACGTATACGAGGTACGTATCATTCGATTCCTATATTTACATTTGTCTCGTTGCCTCCGTCTCGTTGTCTGTCTATACATCTCATTCACTCTGTAAAACAGACGTCAATTGGTTTCTAAGTGAGTCCTGATGAACAACTGCTGCTGCATGCCGCAGGTTTCCAATATACTCTAACGAAAGAAGAAGAAGAAGAAGGTCACATGGGGTCACGACTGTTGTACAGTCAGTCTATTTACGACCAGTCGATATACAGACAGACAAATAGAAGGACGAATAGAAAGATATATGAGAGTGGGAAAGAGAGACACAGACACACACACATATAAATAGATAGATAGATAGATAGATAGATAGATAGATAGATAGATAGATAGATAGATAGAGACATAGACGGATAGACACTGGACAGATAGACAGACAGACATATCTATATAGAAAGATATGTGTGAGAATGGAACATAGAGACAGATAACAATTATATAGATAGACCGATAAAATGACGGATATAGAGATATAATGAGAGTGGGCAAGCAGACAGACGGATAGACAGACAGAAGGATAGACAGACAGACGAATGGACAGACAGACGAATGGACAGACAGACGAATGGACAGACAGAAGGATAGACAGACAGAAGGATAGACAGACAGACGGATAGACAGACAGACGAATGGACAGACAGACGAATGAACAGACAGACGAATGAACAGACAGACGAATGGACAGACAGAATGATAGACAGACAGAAGGATAGACAGACAGACGGATAGACAGACAGACGAATGGACAGACAGACGAATGAACAGACAGACGAATGGACAGACAGACGAATGAACAGACAGACGAATGAACAGACAGACGAATGGACAGACAGACGGATGGACAGACAGACGAATGGACAGACAGAAGGATAGACAGACAGAAGGATAGACAGACAGACGGATAGACAGACAGAAGGATAGACAGACAGACGGATAGACAGACAGACGGACAGACAGACGGATAGACAGACAGAAGGATAGACAGACAGAAGGATAGACAGACAGACGAATGGACAGACAGACGAATGGACAGCCAGAAGGATAGACAGACAGACGGATAGACAGACAGACGGATAGACAGACAGACGGATAGACAGACAGACGGATAGACAGACAGACGGATAGACAGACAGACGGATGGACAGACAGACGAATGGACAGACAGACGAATGAACAGACAGACGAATGAACAGACAGAAGGATAGACAGACAGAAGGATAGACAGACAGAAGGATAGACAGACAGACGAATGGACAGACAGACGAATGGACAGACAGAAGGATAGACAGACAGAAGGATAGACAGACAGACGGATAGACAGACAGACGAATGGACAGACAGACGAATGAACAGACAGACGAATGAACAGACAGACGGATGGACAGACAGACGAATGGACAGACAGAAGGATAGACAGACAGAAGGATAGACAGACAGACGGATAGACAGACAGACGAATGGACAGACAGACGGATAGACAGACAGACGAATGGACAGACAGACGAATGAACAGACAGAAGGATAGACAGACAGAAGGATAGACAGACAGACGGATAGACAGACAGAAGGATAGACAGACAGACGGATAGACAGACAGACGGACAGACAGACAGAAGGATAGACAGACAGAAGGATAGACAGACAGAAGGATAGACAGACAGACGAATGGACAGACAGACGAATGGACAGACAGACGGATAGACAGACAGAAGGATAGACAGACAGAAGGATAGACAGACAGACGAATGGACAGACAGACGAATGGACAGACAGAAGGATAGACAGACAGACGGATAGACAGACAGACGGATAGACAGACAGACGGATAGACAGACAGACGGATAGACAGACAGACGGATAGACAGACAGACGGATGGACAGACAGACGAATGGACAGACAGACGAATGAACAGACAGACGAATGAACAGACAGAAGGATAGACAGACAGAAGGATAGACAGACAGAAGGATAGACAGACAGACGAATGGACAGACAGACGAATGAACAGACAGACGAATGAACAGACAGACGGATGGACAGACAGACGAATGGACAGACAGAAGGATAGACAGACAGAAGGATAGACAGACAGACGGATAGACAGACAGAAGGATAGACAGACAGACGGATAGACAGACAGACGGACAGACAGACGGATAGACAGACAGAAGGATAGACAGACAGAAGGATAGACAGACAGACGAATGGACAGACAGACGAATGGACAGACAGAAGGATAGACAGACAGAAGGATAGACAGACAGACGGATAGACAGACAGACGAATGGACAGACAGACGAATGAACAGACAGAGGAATAAACAGACAGAAAGATAGACAGACAGAAGGATAGACAGACAGACGGATAGACAGACAGAAGGATAGACAGACAGACGGATAGACAGACAGACGGACAGACAGACGGATAGACAGACAGAAGGATAGACAGACAGAAGGATAGACAGACAGACGAATGGACAGACAGACGAATGGACAGACAGAAGGATAGACAGACAGACGGATAGACAGACAGACGGATAGACAGACAGACGGATAGACAGACAGACGGATAGACAGACAGACGGATGGACAGACAGACGAATGGACAGACAGACGAATGAACAGACAGACGAATGAACAGACAGAAGGATAGACAGACAGAAGGATAGACAGACAGAAGGATAGACAGACAGACGAATGGACAGACAGACGAATGGACAGACAGAAGGATAGACAGACAGAAGGATAGACAGACAGACGGATAGACAGACAGACGAATGGACAGACAGACGAATGAACAGACAGACGAATGAACAGACAGAAGGATAGACAGACAGAAGGATAGACAGACAGACGGATAGACAGACAGACGGATAGACAGACAGACGAATGGACAGACAGACGGATAGACAGACAGACGAATGGACAGACAGACGAATGAACAGACAGAAGGATAGACAGACAGAAGGATAGACAGACAGACGGATAGACAGACAGAAGGATAGACAGACAGACGGATAGACAGACAGACGGACAGACAGACAGAAGGATAGACAGACAGAAGGATAGACAGACAGAAGGATAGACAGACAGACGAATGGACAGACAGACGAATGGACAGACAGACGGATAGACAGACAGACGGATAGACAGACAGAAGGATAGACAGACAGACGGACAGACAGACAGAAGGATAGACAGACAGAAGGATAGACAGACAGAAGGATAGACAGACAGACGGATAGACAGACAGACGGATAGACAGACAGACGGATAGACAGACAGACGGATAGACAGACAGACGGATGGACAGACAGACGAATGGACAGACAGACGAATGAACAGACAGACGAATGAACAGACAGAAGGATAGACAGACAGAAGGATAGACAGACAGAAGGATAGACAGACAGACGAATGGACAGACAGACGAATGGACAGACAGACGAATGAACAGACAGAAGGATAGACAGACAGAAGGATAGACAGACAGACGGATAGACAGACAGAAGGATAGACAGACAGACGGATAGACAGACAGACGGACAGACAGACGGATAGACAGACAGACGGATAGACAGACAGACGGATGGACAGACAGACGAATGGACAGACAGAAGGATAGACAGACAGACGGATAGACAGACATACGGATAGACAGACAGACAGACGTACATACACACAGACAGTAAGACAGACACATAAGCTGAGAAATGGTCCGTCATTTAGTAAATTAAAAAGTGTGTCGTATTCTGCATCGTTTTTGCCGTATAATAAATCACGTCAAAAAACAATTTACACTTGCATAGCATTTTACTCAGGCAATAACATTATAGTAAACTAAAGTACAATGCAAAAAAATCGCATAGGAATGTATACATAGGCATAGGAATATTTTCTTATATATATATATATATATATTCATTATATATATATTCATGTATATATATTTGTCTGGGTATAGTGCGTGCTTGTTAACAGGTGCCTGCGAACAGTGTGGCTTTGGTAATAATGCTTTCGGCTGGTGTACTGATTTCGTACTATACGGTGGCTCAGATGGGAGAAGTGTCGTCCACTTGGGAGAAAGGAAAGACCTGGAGTTGGAAAAAGAGGGATAGAAAAGGAGCATAGGATGAATGGTAGAAGGAGGAGAGAGAGTTGAAGAAATGGGAGTTAACAAAATTAAACGGCTGTGAAATTATTTATGGTGGACTTGTTATGCATAAACTGGTCAAACTAGACTAGATTAGATTAGATTATGTCAGATTGGATTGGGTTAGAACAGTCGTAGGAACGAAAAAGTCGTTAGAACAGTATGATATAAAATAGCATAGAATAAAATAAAACAGAATAGAATAAAATATAATAACATAAAACCAAATCGAATTAGACAAAAACCGAATAGAAAAGAATTAAATTTCATGGAATAGAATAGAACAAACCAGCCAAGAACAAAACGTATTAGAGAATAACAGATTAGATGGGATTTGATCACGGCAGATCTTCGAAGGTTAATTCAGATCTGAGCTGGTGAACATTGTATCCACAGTTCCACACTGATCTGCCAATCTCAGATACAGATGTATACACGCATGAAGTATTATACATGTGCAATTATGCATTCGCATGCATGCATACATGCATGATACGCTTACATGTCATGCAGACAAACACATAGGCCTACAATCAAACAGACAGGCATACATGAAAGCAAAATCACATATTACATTCATTCATACACATGCATGTAACTATGTCACCTCTGGTCTTCCGTAAGTGGTGCCTGCAATCTGAAACCGCCGATTCGTGCAATCCGATTTCCGCAGAATCGTTCGACCAGACGCACAGACAGTCACGTATGCCCCACTCGCTATCCCCATAAACACCCCAAACAACCTCACTCCGAACGAACAAGGGACAGTACGATCCAACACCCGTGTACGGACCGTGTGGATAGATCTTGGACCGAACTCTTCTGGGTAGGGTACTCAGTGAGACAGGGGCGTCGTAAGTTGTAACAACCCCCATTTTCGGGTGAGTTGCCAGACCGCCTTGGTAGCGTCAGACACGGGGCGCAGTCCAAGTGGTAGAACCCACCGGCTGGGTGCCATCACTTGTCGTAGCGCGACAGGGTGGCGTGTATTATAGTGTCGCCGCTGAATGCAAATCGGATATCTAAGACCGGTGGTGCTGGAATCTCGTCGAGTAGCCTACCACAACTGTACGATGGAGGACTCATAAAACACGAGTAGACGTCAATAAACAACGCGGTGGATATATTAGAACAGCGGCCGCTACTGTACTAGAAGGTACGAGATATAAGGTTACGCAATGGAAACATTACATAATGGAAAGAACACGTCGGGAAGGTTAGAACTACATGCAGCACATTAATGGCATTTTGTCATTGACTGCATACGTCATTGAAATAGTTCGTCGTCATAAAAGTATTACGTCACAATAGTCGCACATCTCGGAGTTATAATTGCACGTCACGGATGCATGGAGCACGTCATATAAACGTCATAGAAACGTTGTCTCAAAGGTATACGTCATAAAAGTCGGTCGACGTCATAATTATTCTTATTATTGATGCTGGTATAAACAGCAAACCTCAATTGCATGTTGATAGTAGTTCTACGTCATAAAGATTCCAACAAAGTACGTCACTATGTTTACGCTACCGTACCGACTTCTTATATGATTGATATAATACGTCATAAGGGTTACGGACCCACGTGAAAACGCACCTTACATGTACGTCATAGAAACTTTCAAATACTTTGCTTAGCGTATTACGTCATCTTGCCATAGACGATCTATTTGAATGACTACGTCAGCGTGACGTCACGACATACCCAAAGGCGTGGGAATTACCCATGACAGAATATTCTAATAATAATATAATGTTACTGTTACGTAACAAGATGAGTGAAAACTCACGTAGTAGACAACACGGATGTTCCATTCCAACTCCAACAGACAGGTGGCGGTACTGTGCACAGCATTGGAATGGATGCTTGATGCTGTCCACCATCGTTTTGTGGACTGTCTTATTAGTAGCCAGTTCCGCAGCTGAACCTTCCACTGGACCAGGTCAAGGACCTAGAAGACTCTTAGAGACTGAACAGACCATGGCTTTGAGGGTTATGGAAACGGAAGAGACCTGTTCAGAAGTGAGGACTATGCTGGGTAGAAAGCTCAAGAACGTTGGCGAAACGACAGGTAGGCTATCTATTCTATTTTATTCTATTCTATTCTAATCTATTCTATCATGTTCTATTCTATTATATTCTATTAAATTCTATTCTGTTCTGCTCTATTCTATTTTGTTCCATTGTGTTGTATTCTATTCTACCCTGTTCTATTCTATTAAATTTTAATAAATTCTGCTGTAGCATATTCTGCATTGTTCTATTCTTCACTGACCAACCTGCTCTTCTTTCTAATGCTTTGATCTGTTGTGTTCTTTTCGAGTTTATAACATTCTGTTCTTCCTCATTCTGTCTCTCCGTCTGCTTGGAAACAGTGTTGCCTGTCTCTTTCTCTATGTCTCTTCTTCTCTCTGCCTCTATCTCTATTTCTCTGTCTCTGTCCGTCTCTGACTGTCTCTCTTTCTCTCTTGTGGCAGTGACTTTTCCCGACCTAAATCATGAGTTATTCTGTTTGTTCTGTCCAGCTCCATTCTGTTCTAATCTGTTCTATTGTGTGCTGCTCAGCTATTTCACAGTGTCAGTTGTATTCTGCATGCTTCGCTGCTGTCAGCTAATTTAATCAGTGCACGCCGATTGTCGTACAGCGACGTAAGTAGGCCAGGTGCAAATGGCCGCGCGGCGTCTGCACAGGTGATTGTCTGGACAGCACGTGACGTCTAGACGAGCGTACGTTAATTGTACAAGAAGGGAGTGGAAGTGAAAAAGGAGAGTTGCGTGTTGAGAGCCGTTGAGATAGGCTGTAAGAGTTGTTGTTGAGTTGCGATAGAGTAGACTGATGAAGATAGTAGTCGTGTAGTTGTTATGATAACGCAAGTGTAGTCATTGTTGTGTTGTTGCTGATCGTTTTACTTTATATCGGATTTTGGAGTATAATAAGAAGAGTTAAACACGTCGTCGTTGTTGGTTAACAAAACAGTGAAAGACTGTAGATTCTTTAACCTAGCCATTTAGCTAATGAAACAGTTATCTAGGGATAGGCCTACGCTACCACGAACTTATACGAAGAAGCTTCCGAAGAGACTGAAGGTCACACGTAGAGAAGAGGGAAAAGACTTGTGACATTTGGTGTCGTTGCGGTGAGATAACGATCCAAGTTGCAGGATAACGATCCAAGTTGCAGGAGAACGATCGTAGTTACGAACGGAGGGATTCTATTCAATCAACAGACGTTGTGGAGGAACGGACGCTGCGAATTTATCGAGGAGCCGAGCACACGGGAGAAGCAACGATACATCGAGCATCCGTACGTCAGTGAGAAACGACAACACAACGACTACGAGGTAGAAAAAACTTGCTTGTCTATTGAAGTTTGCTTAAAGAATTGAAGTCAGTCAATTGCAAACATTTGAAGAGTAGCCTACTATTTATCGACTAGCATCAGTAAAGTAAAGAAGTAAGATGGAGAAACTTACGGAGAAAAAGCAAGCAAATATTAAGAAGATGTCTACTGATAGACTGATAAAACTGCTAATTGAAGCAGATCTAGACGCAGAAGAAGTTGAACAAATGTCGAGGGAAGAATTGATGAGAAATTTAGCCGAGGTTTGGGCTAAGAAAGAAGAAGAAGGTGCTGTCGGAGGCGCTGCGGAGAAGCCAGTGGAGAAGCCTGAGGCACCGATGTCTATGGAGGCGTTGCTGCAATTCATGATAATGAAAGAGGAGCAGCGTAAACAAGAGGAGAAAGAGCGTAAACAAGAAGAAAAAGAGAAAGAAGAGCAGCGCAGACAAGAGGAGAAAGAGCGTAAACAAGAGGAGAAAGAGCGTAAACAAGAGGAGAAAGAGAAAGAGGAGCAACGAGCGGAAAGAGCAGAAAAATTAGAAAGGATAAGACAACAAGAGATAGACATGCAGAAGCAACAGTTCCAGCTTCAGTTAGAACAAATGAAAATAGATCGTGACGAATCAGAACGAAGAAGGATGGAGTTAATGATAGAGTACGAAAAAGCAAGAAAAAGCGATGAAGAAATACGAAAGCAGCAGATTGAGGACAAAAAGGCTCGCGAGGAAGAAAAAGAAAAGATGCGTTTACAAGAACTGGAGAGAGCAGAAGAAATTCGTCAGGAAGAATTTCAAGCCGGAAAAGACAATTTGGAAAAAGCAGAAAGAGAAAGAGAAGAGCAGATGCAGTTAGAACAAAAGAAACTTGCTATCAAGGAGGCTCAACTTAAAGAAATGGCCATTGAAAAAGAAGAACGCAGAAAGCAGTTAGAACTATTACAACAGAAGATAGAACAGGAAGAACTGCGGAGAATCGAAGATCAAGATCGACTGAAGAAGAGAGACGAAGATGATCGTAAGAGCCGAGAAGTGTCAGAACAGATTAGACTCAAAGAAAGTGAGACAATGGTGTCCAAGATTAAGAAGATAGGTGACGCAATGAAGCATGTGTTACCGAAGATGCCGTATGATATGATGGAAGTGCCATTATATTTTGAAACAGTTGAAAATGCATTCAATAGCTTCGCTGTGGAAAAGCAATATTGGGTGAAATTGTTGTTGCCATTGATGACCCCGAGAGCGCGAACGGTATTGAATCGATTGTCATTTGAGAATTTAGATAAATACGATGCAGTGAAAGAGCATTTGTTGAAGGAATTCAAGTTAACAGCTCGTGAGTACAGGTCCAGGTTTGCAGATGCCAAGAAGACAGCCGAAGAAACGTATACGATGTTCACGGCTAGGCTGAAGAACCTGTTGAATTATTATGTCCGAAGTAGACGAGTGGACAAAGACTACGAGAAGCTGTTTGATTTGTTAGTGGCGGATAAGCTGAAAGAATGTTTACCACCAGGTCCACTACAGTTTGTCTTAGCAAAAGAGGGCACAGAATGCTTGGAAGCTAGTAATGTTGCAGATCTCGCAGATATACATGTAAACAATCGGATTGGTGTGATGTTCCAAGACAAACCGAAATTTGAAGCATGGGACAATAGTCCAAAGCAACCCAAGTGGAACAAGGATAGCAAAGACACCGGAAGCCAAGCCAAGAGTAATGATGCAAAGAAAGATGATTATTCTGGAAAGCAGTGGTCGCAAGATAAACAACAGTCAACGTGGGACAGACAAGCCTACAATCGAACTCCGCCGCTGGGACGCCCAACAGAAAGTAATGCATCTTACACGCCGTACAACAAGTGGGAGAACAAGGAGCAAAGAAGTTTTATCAAGAAGCGTTACCACAATTGCAATTCTGATAAACACCTAATAAAACATTGCCAAGCACCAGGAGCGGCACATCTGAGGAAGAACTTTAGCAGAAGTGCAGAAAATCTTCGAGTAAACCAGATACAAGTGATAAATGCACCTCCTGGTTGGGAAGAACAATGCAACCAAGAAACAGAAGTAAAGTCAGTGATGAAGTGTACGCCGCAGTTCACCATACTGAAAGAAGCGATAAAGACTACTTCCATTGCAGAAAGTTGTCGAGAAACAAAAAGTAAAGAGGAGTGTCAACGCATAAAGAAGATATCGTTGCAGCATGTAAATGTGGAGATACGTGGGACTGATGGGCAGCCTGTGCAAGTCGAGGCGTTGATTGACTCGGGGACCGAGATACCAGTAATCAACGAGGAACTACTGAAAGGAACGACAGTAGAAGAAATCGGCAGAGTTCATTTGCAATGTGTAGCTGGAGAGCCGATTCCAGCTAAGTTGGTGAAAATCGAAGTGCGGATGAGCGGTCGTAACGAAGGAGCAGCTACAGAGGACAGGACAATAAATATCGCGCCATATTTAACTTTAGTGTGTGCCAGCATTTCAGCAGAACTGTGTAAAGAAAATCCAGAAAAGTTCCTGCTACATCCAGAGATAATTGCAGAACTGAAAGAGGTTCCACCAATCAGTATATTGCAAGGAGAGCTACAAGCGAATGTGACTACAAGAGCACAAAGTCGGAGAGCAGAAGTCGAAGACGGAGAAGATGAAACGATAAACGAAAGTTCGCAAGAAGATGACACGGAAAGCGAAGATGAACTCAGCATCCAAGATGACGAAAGAACAACATCTGAGAACAATGAAACTGAAGAAGAGATGGCTGCATGTGAACGAAATGATAGTGAAGATTCCGGAAGCGACGCTGAACTGGAGACAAGTATGAGGGACTTGTTCACAGAGAATTCGAACGATGAAAGACAGCTGGAAGATGCGAAGAAATTCGAGGAGCAGCAGAGAAATGACGAGTCACTGAAATCGTGGTGGAGGATCGCTGAAGACCAAAGATCAGAGTTTAGCGTGGTGAATGGATTGCTGTATAAGAAGCATCAAATGCTGGATCAGCTTGTGTATCAGTTGGTGTTACCGAAAGAGAGAAGAATTCAAGTAATGGAATTAGCTCACGAGTCAGTATTTGGCGGACACTTGGGAGAAGAGAAGACACGAGAGAGAATCAAGTTGTCCTTTGTCTGGCCAAAGATGCGTCGAGACGTGGTGAAATTTTGTAAGTCCTGTGAGAAGTGTCAGCTGAAGGCACGAAGTTTGGTGATGGATCGAGTGCCGATTACACCAATTCCAAGGGAAGATGTGCCATTCCGACGGATGACTATGGACGTGGTAGGCCCAATAGAACCGAAGTCAGCAGCTGGGCATAAGTATTGCTTGTGCATAGTGGATTCATGTACAAGATGGCCGACAATCTTTTTGCTGAAGTCATTGACTGCTAAGGCTGTGTGCGAAGCTTTGATGAAGCTATTCATTGACGTGGGGGTGCCGTCTGTGATCACCAGCGACAGAGGCACAAATTTTACAGCCAGTCTCACAAGAGAATTTTTGAAATTGATGGGATGCTGTCCACGATTCGATTCACCAGGGCATCCTGAGGCAGCTGGATTAGTTGAGAGATGGAATCAGACGTTCAAGAAGATGGTGCATCATGTCATTGTGGAAAATCCAAGACAGTGGCATAAAATCATTCCGTTTACCGTATGGGCATTGAGAGAAGTTCCCAACGCAACGACAGGAGTGGCACCATATCTGCTGGTGTATGGAAAAATGCCAAGAGGACCATTAACTATCTTAAAGGAAAGCTGGACCAAAGAAATAAATCTACCGCCAAACATTGGAGTACAACCAGCAAAGTACCTGAAGAACTTAAGAGCAGACATGGAGAAAGCTTTGATATTTGCTGAGAATTGTGCAGAGGAAAAGCAAAAACAATACGCCAGTCAATACAACAAGAGGGCCAAGGATAAAGAATTCGAACCAGGAGAAAACGTCATCGTCCTGTATCCAACGTCAACCAATAAATTGATCTCACGATGGCATGGTCCATGTACAGTGCTACAAAGAAGATCCAAGTATTCGTATCTGGTGGACATGAATGAAAACGGCCGACGAATCGTCCATGCCAACAAAATGAGGAAGTTCATCGCAAGAACATTATCGTGTGGTCTCATCGTGGAAGAGGACGACGAATTCGGATCAGTGGTAGAGCTACCATTGAAAGAAGACCATGCAGAGACGACACAGAAATCGCTGCAATTGGACTATGAACAGATCGGACATCTTACGAGCGAGCAACAGAAACAGCTACTGGATGTACTGAACCGATATGCAGACAGATTTTCGGACAAACCTGGATTATGTACATTGGTAGAACACGAAGTGGTGCTGAGACCAGACTTTCGAGAGAAGGAGTTCACGGCTTATCGAATACCGTTGATATACCGCGCAGAAGTGGACAAACAAATACAAGAGATGCTGAAAGCAAACATCATTCAGCCGTCGTCGAGCAGAATGGCAAGTCCGCTGGTCATCGTCAAGAAGAAGGACGGATCCTTGAGACTCGCGTGCGACTACAGGTACGTGAATTCATATACTGAAAATTGTCGATACCCCATGCCGATCGTCAACGATGTGCTGAGCAAAGTCGGGAAATCCAAGTTTATTTCCGTCTTGGACTGTCGCAGTGCTTACTGGACTTGTCCGGTGAAGAAATCCGACCAATGGAAAACCGCATTCGTTACCCATAGTGGACTGTACGAATTTACACGTGTCCCTTTTGGAATGATTAACTCTGGACGGACTTTTGTAAAAGCCATAAACATGATTTTGCAACCGATTAATGCATTTACTGAACCCTATGTTGATGACATTGCAGTCCATTCTGATGATTGGAACATTCATTTGAAACATTTAGAATTGTTTTTGAAACAAATAAGACTGCATAATGTAACTTTGAACTTGAAGAAATGTGTGTTTGGTAAGAGTGAGGTGAAATTCATCGGTCACCTCATTGGTTCAGGGAAGAAGATGATGAATCCAGATAGGATTGACAGTTTGATTAATTTAAAAAACCCTGAAACGAAGAAGCAAGTGAAGCAAATGTTAGGATTCTTTGGTTTCTACAGACAATTTATTTGTAATTTTGCTGAGATTGCTAAACCATTGACAGATTTAACTAGCAAGCAGACACCTGAGAACATTGTTTGGACTGAGGACCACCAGAAATCTTTTGATTCTCTTAAAGAAATTGTTTTATCGAATGTTATTCTGTACATGTTCGAGGTTGGCAAACCATTTAATTTGTACTGTGATAGCAGTGATTTTGCTGTGGGGGCTGTGCTGTCACAAGTGGACGATGAGGGGATAGAACGTCCCGTTTCATTTATCAGCCAGAAGCTGACAGATACCCAGAGGAGATGGGCGACGATTGAGAAGGAAGCCTATGCAATCATATGGGCTTTAAACAAATTGAAAGAAATCATTATTGGTTCCAAGATTAATGTGTTCACTGATCATAATCCTTTAGTTTATTTGACTGAGTCAATGTCGAAGTCTGCTAAGTTAGTCAGATGGTCTTTATCATTGCAAAATTTTGACATTCTGTTGAACTATAAGAAAGGAAAGTTGAATGTAGTAGCAGACTGCTTATCGAGATTGTAGTATAAGGTATTTTGTGATTGCATTTAGTATAAGAATTGTTTGTATTTAGTTTAAGCATTATACGTTCGCTAATTTTTAAGATTAATTAGCTCTCTTCAAAAGAAAGGAAGGAGGTAATGTCAGCTAATTTAATCAGTGCACGCCGATTGTCGTACAGCGACGTAAGTAGGCCAGGTGCAAATGGCCGCGCGGCGTCTGCACAGGTGATTGTCTGGACAGCACGTGACGTCTAGACGAGCGTACGTTAATTGTACAAGAAGGGAGTGGAAGTGAAAAAGGAGAGTTGCGTGTTGAGAGCCGTTGAGATAGGCTGTAAGAGTTGTTGTTGAGTTGCGATAGAGTAGACTGATGAAGATAGTAGTCGTGTAGTTGTTATGATAACGCAAGTGTAGTCATTGTTGTGTTGTTGCTGATCGTTTTACTTTATATCGGATTTTGGAGTATAATAAGAAGAGTTAAACACGTCGTCGTTGTTGGTTAACAAAACAGTGAAAGACTGTAGATTCTTTAACCTAGCCATTTAGCTAATGAAACAGTTATCTAGGGATAGGCCTACGCTACCACGAACTTATACGAAGAAGCTTCCGAAGAGACTGAAGGTCACACGTAGAGAAGAGGGAAAAGACTTGTGACAGCTGCATTCTGTATTAACTCCATGGCAGAACAAAACAGACAAGAATATATTAGATTATAATTGATTATGAATTTTCAGATTAGATTGGATTATGACGGATTATCACAGATTTATTCAGAGCGAATCAAATCTGATCATGTGAACTTTTCTACACACGATCACACTTACACGCAGATATGTACGTACACACTGTACATACAATCATAAAGCATAATACACGTGCGTTCGCATGCATACACAATTTTTTTACACATACATGCCATACACATACACAATGTCATGGACGCATACATTCAAACAGACAAGCACACATGCGCGCAAACGCAAACAATCTACATGTACCTTAATCTGTCCTTTTTCCATTCCATTGTGGTCTCCTCTGTTGTTATGCAATTGCACTTTCTCTTGTCCTCGTTATTATTCCTTTGCATTTTACTTTATTCTGTTTCCACTCGTTCCGTTCCAACTTCTTGATTTGCTAATCGATTCCATTAAAACAATAAACAATAACAATCAGTTGGCGGTTCCATTGTCTTGAACAATTGTCTATTGTCTATTGCATGTCTTGAACTCAGAAGCGACAGACAATGACGACGCATCATCTTCTTCTTCCCCGCCTCAGCAGCTCGGAGTCTGTTCGCAGGATTCCAGCTGTTGCACTGGTCAGATGGAATCGATGTTGATGAGGCAGAGTGAAACTGAGTTCAAGAAGATGGTTGGTGATAAGATGAAGAACATTAAACAGACTTTCGTCACGTGGACAGCGAAGTTTGACAGTAAGTCTATAGGCCTTCTTGTTACTTGATTATCATTATCGTTGTCGTCATCATCATTAGTAGTAGTGGTATCATAACCATCTTCATCACTTACATAATCATGATCAAGATCGCCGTCATCGTCGTCGTCGTCGTCACCACCACCACCACGGTCATCATCATTGTTTAGCATATATCAGCATTATTATTCTCATTATCATCTCTGGCTCTATATGTCTCTCTCTCTATATATCTGTCTGTGTATATGTCTGTTTGTATGCATGTCTGTTTGTCTGTCTGTCTGTCTGTCTGTCTGTCTCTTTTCCTCTTCCTCAGGATACGTGTATTGCTCGGCTGTTTGGCTGAACGAGATGCAACCATGCAGATAGAGTCTCTTTCTCTGTCTCTGTCTATTTCTCTGTCTATTACGTCTCTTCGTCTTCATCTCATTATTTTGCGAAGACACTATTCATACAAAATCACCGCGAACAACTCACCGATCGACCTCTGCTGCAGTCAACGATGATTGTCATCTCTCAGCCGAGCTTTACAATTATATCCAACCGTCGTTTATTATTTTGTTTTCCAGGTTTCTTCCAGGGTCTAATCGAGCGTTCGAAACGCAGTCTCTACGACCTTTTCCACCGCAGCCACAGAGTTTTCATCGAACAGAACTCTGGCGTCTTCATCCAACTCTTCAACGACCTTCGAAGTCACTACAAGAGCGACGAAATGAACCTCGAAGACGCCCTTGACCGATTCTTCACATCGCTGTTCCAACGGAAGTACTCCCATCTCAACTCCGACCTTGAACTGACTGAAGACTATCTCCAGTGTGTGGCGGAAAACGTGGATCAGATACGACCGTTCAATGACGTTCCTCAGAAGTTACAGTCGGAGATTAGAAGAACTTTTCTTGTCGCAAGGGCTTTCGTTCAAGGTCTGTCGCAGGGAAAGGAGATTGTGATTATCATGGCAAAGGTAGGTGAACATTGTTTTGATGAGTCGTTATTTCGATAGACGGCGGAATCTTGATTCAATTCTATATTGTTTTGGTCAGTTGGTCGGTCGGTCGGTCTGTCTGTCAGTCTGTCAGTCAATCAAGCAGTCAACGCATCGGCTAGTCCGTCCTTCCGTCAGTCAGTCAGTCAGTCAGTCAGTCAGTCAGTCAGTCAGTCAGTCAGTCAGTCAGTCAGTCAGTCAGTCAGTCAGTCAGTCAGTCAGTCAGTCAGTCAGTCAGTCAGTCAGTCAGTCAGTCAGTCAGTCAGTCAGTCAGTCACTGAGTCAGTCAGTCAGTCAGTCAGTCAGTCAGTCAGTCAGTCAGTCAGTCAGTCAGTCAGTCAGTCAGTCAGTCAGTCAGTCAGTCAGTCACTGTCAGTCAGTCAGTCAGTCAGTCAGTCAGTCAGTCAGTCAGTCAGTCAGTCAGTCAGTCAGTCAGTCAGTCAGTCAGTCAGTCAGTCAGTCTGTCAATCAAGCAGTCAGTCAGTCAACGCATCGGCTAGTCCGTCCTTCCGTCAGAAGTTTAATTCAGTTAATGAATTGGCCAGTCAGTAAGTCAGTAAATAAATACGTTTGCCGGTGAGTAAGTCAGTGAACAAGCAAGTTTGTCATTGAGTAAACAAATCAATTATTTGTCAATCTCTTAGTCTGCCAGTGATTCAGTCAGTGAGCCAATTAGTCAGTCATATAATAATATAGGGCCTACCGATATTGGTGCCTATAGCAACTTCCCTCATCCACGAATCCAATGTGCCTTTCATTTCGTTTTATGTTCAACGTATACTCGCTTCATTCATACGGACCATACATGTATGCCCCCCAGATCCACCCACGCACGCACCCACCCACCCGTTCACCCACCGTCCCACTTTCCCACAGCCCGTCACACAGTCTCCAAGTCCATTCAGCTTTGCGAATCATAGGAACCCAACCAATTTCATCCAATCAACACTGGCCATTAATCGCCTTCCAGATAAGATAACAAAGACTCGTTTTGGGGCCGGATAGACTGAGGGGATAATCTCCGTTAGAAAGGGAATGCGAGGTCGTAGTCTATAATATCCACCCTCGGGTGTTTTGGGTTTAATTACCGATCCTGTTCTAAATTTATCTCGAACAGTACTTTGTGTATTGACCCCAAGTTGAAGTCTCCGTTAAGCTACTTGATTATTAGGAGGAGGTTAGCGAGGTTTGAAAAAACCCAGGAATGTCAAGGTTAGTGGGGTAGGCGTATACGGTTAAAGAAAATAGCTATAAAGTATTTAATTGTATCTGACCATTTACATAGCACTTCTCGCAGCAAGAGCCTTTCAGAAGCGCGCCCAGTGCCCGCAACCCCGAGAGAAAGGCAGCTTTTGAGATAAGAGAGAAGAGGAAAGAATACATGAGAGGATGACAGAACCTGTGACTTCCAATTATTACGCAAAGACATTTAACACCAAGTATCGTACGACAATCGAGATATAAATTGCGCGTTCAATGCATAACCGATCAGTGCATTGCAGTATGAGAATTTATGCAAAATTAATGGCGTGGCCAGACATTGCTTTATGTGGAGTTGGAATGTGCGATGAAGAATTAATGTAATGTGTCTAAGACTTCACTGTGGGTCGTGAGAAATACTACGTGAGGTACAGTTAGTGTTCGACCCCCGTCTCCAATGAGATAGGTTTACTGTGTATGAAGTTATATGACCTCCCACAGCCAACTCTTTTCTGCTGTAAGAATTCTTTCTCATCTACCTTTCGCATTGCTCAACATTTCGATCCATACAGGAAAATCGGTTACAATATCATCATATATGATATAATGTTATCTTTGATTCCTTTGTTACTTCTCTGCTTCAGGGCTTTTCTAAACGTGCAGTTGTACACAAAATGTGCAGTTCAAAATGGATTTGTGTAGTTGTAGAAGTATTCCTGTAGAGTTAAGACTAGCAAAAAGGGTCATTGTCCTCCGATTGGAAGAAATTCACCATGGAGGATGGGAAGGAAAAGAAGGGGTTTTGCAGTTCTAAAAATTCTTTAAAAACAGCCCTGCTCTGCTTCTCCACATTATCCTGTTCACATTCCAATTTTAATTATAAGATGATTGGTCATTGGTTTCTTTGAATTCCTCTTTCAAATTTTTACCAGACCCTCTCCATTCGTCAAAGTCTCCCTCTTCTTTCGCCAGATCCCTGTACAGGGGACGAGAGAGGGGCTTTAACCCGACGTCCCCTCGGGGGTGTCTCCACTCTCCAATAACTATAGTTGCTCTTTACTTCGCACCAAATGGAACCAAATAGTCAGCGACCTTTATGTTGCAAGGCGGCTAAGTTTATCTTCGTCGAAGGAATGCCAGAGTGGCAGAGACCGTACTATAAGGGTTACATGGAAATGTGGCTGAGAATCAGACACTCTTGTCTCATATCACCGACGATAATGATAATAAGAATGTGGGCTATGCATATAAAATTAAACTTAGATTATATTTATGTACTATAATACTATGTTTCATATATTATATGGTATGAAAACAGAAAGTCACTTACATACATAGTACACAGTCATTATCTGTGTGTATACATAGATACATATAATGCATAATGTATATTATTGTATATAATAATCATTGTATGGGATGAAATATATGTATAACATGACGGGAGCCGACACAAGTGGTTGCCACGAAAGTATGCGTCTGGTTTGTTTGAAGTATATCGGATGTCTGGCTCCCTATCTGGTTGTCTCTGTCTGTCTCCGTCTGTTAGTGCCTGTCTCTGTCTCTGTCTGCTTCTGTGTGTCTCCGTCTCTGTTTCTGTATGTCTTTGTCCCTCTCTCTGTCTGTTATTGTCTGTCTATGTCTGTCTGTCTATGTCTGTCTCTGTGTCTCTGTCTGTCCATGTCTGTTATTGTCTTTCTCTGTCTGTCTCTGTTTCTGTCTCTGACTTTCGGTTTCTGTCTCTGTATATCTCTGTCTCTGTATATCTCTGCCTCTGTCTCTGTCTCTGTCTGTCTCTGTCTGCCCCTCTTTCTGTGTGCAGTCCTTCTACCTTCAGTCATCTGTCTTCGTGCTTCCATTTTTCACTTGTTGACCTGTGGATTTATTGCTCTGTCTCTGTCTGTCTCTGTCTATCTTTCTGTATATCTCCGTGTGCCTCGTTCTGTCTCTTTGCCTCTCTCTTCCTCTGTCCATCTCTCTCACTCTTTCTATAATCTATATACATCTGTCTCTGTCTCTCTGTGTCTGTGTCTGTTAAATTAATGGCAATCTTAACTACTAAAAGAACAGACAGCCTTCAAAACAACAGCGCTAATAGCAACCTATACAAAGCACGTCTGTTTTATACAGGGGCTTCGGGAATCGAACTCAGCTCTGCTGATCTCAATACCAGTGTGCTATCGCTATCTAATGAGACCCGCAACCTTGATATTATCAGTGACTTTTTGACAGAATTAACAAATATTAACTACTGCTCTATTTTCTTCTAACCATAGACCTATTCTCCCAATCTCAATTTTTCCTTCATGTCTGTCTGTCTGCATGGTTTCCGTTCTTGGAGGGGCTAATGCCTTCTTAGGGGGGCTAAGCCCGGAAAAAGATACAATTTTCATGGTAAAAAAGCTGAATCTGGGCCTTCTTGGGAGGGGGGGGGCTTAGCTCCCCCTAGCCCCCGATAAACTCCGCCCATGTCTGTCTGTTTGTCGGCCTGCCTGCATGCCTGCCTGTATCTTTCTCACACACATCTGTCTTTTGTCTCTGTCTGTCTGTCTGACTGCCTTTGTCTCTCTGTCTGTCTCTGTCTGCACGTCTGTCTGTCTGTCTGTCTCTCTCTCACACATTTGTCTCACTGACTCTGTATCGCTGTCTGTCTGTCTCTCTGACTCTGCCTCTGCCTCTGTCTGTCAGTCTGTTTATCTGTCTGACTGTTTCTACCTTTCTTCTTTTATCCCTCTCCCTCTCTTGCTTTCTCTCCTTTCTCTTCTATTCTCTCTCTCCCTCTCTCCTCCTCTCTACCTCTCTTTACCACTCTCTCCGTCTCACACATGTACTAACTCACTGTCCAATTCTCTTCCTAGCTTTCCATCTTTTCTTATCAGTTCGTAGATTTCCATTTCCTTCCTTTGAGTCAATAAAAGCTCAATAATCTATTGCTTCCTTTTCCACTTGTTGACACGCACGAAGGACTCAGTCACCTAAACAACAACCCTTTCATCACATATAGATAGATACGCCTCGTGGAGCACAGATGCCTAGAAGTAGGTGAAGAAAGAAAAATGGAAATAGAAACAGGAGGACGATGAGGACGATGGGAGTAGGAGCAGGAGGAGAAAGGAGAAAAAGGAAGGAGAGAAGGAGGAACAGGAAGAGGAGGGACTGGAGGAGCAGGAGGAGAATGAAGAGAAGGATAAGAGAAGAAGGGAAAGAAGAGAAGGAGGAATTGGAGGAGGAAATAGAGAAAAAGATTTAAAAAGTAAGATGAGGAGGAGGACGAGGACGAGGAGCAGTAGGAGAAGGAGGAGGAGAACGAAAAGAAGGGAACGGAAAGAAAGGGGAGAAAGAGAAGGAGTAATTGGAGGAGGACATACATAGGAAGAAAGAAAAAAGTAGGAAGGGGAGGAGGAGGAGGGGAGATGGAGGAGAAGAGGGTGATGAAGAAAAAGATGACGATGATTGTGGTGGAGCAAAACAAGGGAGAAGAAGGAGAAGGAGAAGAAGAAAAAACAAGGGAGAAGAAGGAGAAGGAGAAGAAGAAAACGAGGAAAAGATATGATGACGATGCAGAAGCTAACAAAGAGTAGAAAAATGAAGAATAGGAGGAGTATATAGTGGAATAAGAGGATGAATAAAAAAGACGACAATGGTGATGGAGAAGGGGATGGAGAAAATGAGAAAAGAGGAGAAATGGAAAGAGGAAGTGGAAGTGGAGGAAGATACTGATAAAGAAGAAGAAGAAGAAGAAGAAGATGAAGAAGAAGAAGAAGAAGAAGAAGAAGAAGAAGAAGAAGACGATGCTGATGGAGAAGCAAAGAGAGGAAGTAACAGAAGAGGAAAGAAAGAAGGATGATGATAATGATGATGATGATGATGATGACGACGACGACGACGACAACGATGGTGATGATGACGATGATGATGATGGTGATAATGAAGAGAATCTATATTGAGGATGAATCTAACTATAATGATATAGTCAGCTATATTATGAGTACGGTATGTAGTTTCAGCGACCCTTTTCTCAACCTCGGCATACACATGAATCGTGTGACCAATCATCCATTTTACCGTCTCGTTTTCCAACTGGCAGTGTACAGTCGATGTGCTCATTTACCAAAGCCAGGGTGTGAACTCGCGACCTGCCAGTTGCCAACTGCCAGTTTGCAGCTTGATAAATGATAAATACTATGCAGACCCCATCACTCACATTTCACTGTCGTTTCAAATCATCCGTCAATCTTTCTCTCTGTCACTAGATTTCGCTAGCAGCAATGTATCTCTCTCTCTCTCTCTGTTTGTGTCTGTGTGTCTCTGTCTCTGTCTGTCTGTCTGTTTATGTCTGTGTGTCTGTGTGTGTCTATCTGTCTCTATGTTTGTCTCTGTCTCTGTCTGTTTCTCTTTGTACACACGACACCAACTTAATTAAGACAAATCATAGCACTAATTCAATCATACAACTCACACGCATATGCGTATATAATTATATATTCAATATATGAATATATAATATATATTCATATATTGAAGATACATTATATGTATAAGCTACAGACATCCAACATATTCATATACACAGAAATTATATACGTATATTATACTGAATGGCTTGTTATATTATATACTTATGTATGCACTCAGATGGTGTATCAATTACAGAAAGCCAATATAATGTATAATTGTATATATGTAATCTTTATATGCATATAATATTTATATACAGATTGGCTTGCTAACCTCTATATATTCACCTGGTCACCTGGTGCCGTCAGCTTCTGCAGCTCTGGCGATATCCCTGATGTATCCTCTCCAGTTGATCCTCTCCCTAGTCGCCTCTCTTAGCTCCTCCAGTCTCATGCCAGACTTTTCCTGTACCTCATCCAACCATTTCTTCCTTGGCCTTCCACATCTTCTCCTTCCCTCACCGCATGCCGTCATCAGCTCCTTTTCCAAACCATTAGATCTCATCACATGGCCGAAGTAGCTCAGTTTCCTCCAAGTTGCTGTTTGCTGCAGTGTCTCCTCCCTCTCTATTCCGAGCTCCACGCGCACCGATTCGTTAGTTCTCTTCTCCGTCCATGAAATCCTTAGCATCTTTCTCCAAATCCACATCTCACATGCATTGATTTTCTTTTCCATATCCCGTGTCTTTGTCCATGTCTCGCATCCATATAGGACCACTGGGAAGATCAGTGCTTTTACCAGTCTTTTCTTTGTTTCCCTGCTCACGTATTTATCCTTCCAAATCTTTTCCAGACCGTTCATTGCCGTTTTCCCCATTGTTACCCTCCTCCTTATTTTTATATATTACATATATTACAGAGCACAAAATATTTATGTATATAATTATTATACATAAAAACATTTTACATATATATATATATATAGGATTCGGTCAAAGACTCTTCAGTCATTCATTCACACGTACGTATTTTTTGCATCTATTCATAATTTTCACAGTATTATTATTATATGATTTGTTGAATCAATTCACATTTGTTTGTCAAGTAATCATTCGTGTCAAACACAGATGCAATGTTAATCTGGAAAAGGTTGGATGGCCAAGAATGATATGGCATTCAGTACATTCGACTACATGTATAATAATAAAATGGTTATTTATTGAGCATCAACCGTGTTTCTCATATTGGACGAATTAAAAGACAATGTATTTGATGTAAGTTATGTCGAAGGTCAAATGAGACTCGACAGATCATCTATTCTACGGTGTCGCATTTCACCTTACACATCTCTCTGTCTGTCTCTGTCTCTGTCTGTATGTCTGTCTCTCTCTCTCTGTCTGTCTGTCTGTCTGTCTGTCTGTCTGTCTGTCTCTCTCTATCTCTCTCTCTGCTTCTCTCCCCTCTCTGTCTTTGTCTCTCGATCTCTCTGTCTGTCTGTCTCTGTCTTTGTCTGCCTGTCTCTCTGTCTTTGTCTGTCTGTCACTTTGTCTTTCTCTATCTCTCTGTCTCTGTATCTGTCTTTGTCTCTCTGTCTCTGTCTCAGTCTCTGGCTCTGGCTCTGTCTGTGTGTCTGTCTGCCTCTCACTCTTTCTCTCTGTACGTATGTCTCTGTTTTAGTACATCTTGCTCTCTGTTTCCATCTATGTTTCTCTCTCGTTCTCTCTGACAGCTTCTCTTGAATCTCTCTGTCTCTGAAACTATATCTCTGTATATCTCTATCTCTGTCTGTCTGTCTCTCACGGACCCCAGCGGCGTTGATTCATAAAATAAACTCATTCGTACCAAAAATTTATGTTATACTTTGACATTTTACGACGTTGTAAGTGTTGGCATTTGGTTAGATGACTAGGTGTGGCCAGGCAGCAGCTGCGTGTCTATGGCTTTGAACCGGTAAAGAGTCGAAGAAAAATTGCAATCTCAACCTCTCTTTAATTCATCCGTCGAATTTTCCTGCATTGGTCCGTCCATCCATCCATCCATCCATCCATCCATCCATCCATCCATCCATCCATCCATCCATCCATCCATCCATCCATCCATCCATCCATCCATCCATCCATCCATCCATCCATCCATCCATCCATCCATCCATCCATCCATCCATCCATCCATCCATCCATCCATCCATCCATCCATCCATCCATCCATCCATCCATCCATCCATCCATCCATCCATCCATCCATCCATCCATCCATCCATCCATCCATCCATCCATCCATCCATCCATCCATCCATCCATCCATCCATCCATCCATCCATCCACACTCACTCATCCACCAACCACTCTCCTATCCACCCACCCACCAACCCACTCTCCCACCATCTTCCCATCCTTTCGCCCCTCATTCCCCCTCTCAGCTTCTGATTGCACCGTGTGAACGTCGTCCATCAGCGGGTGTTCAGTTACCGTCATAACGTCCGTCCAGCGTCGTTCTTAATTAACTTTACGTCCGGATAATTAGCAGCGGCGCACTGTTCCGAAATTGAAACACTGGCAGCGCCACGAGCGTAAGGAAGCAGAAGGGGAAAGGGGAGAGGAAAGCGAGGGGAAGCGGGAAGGAGAGGAGGAGGAGATGAGAAGATGGAGGAGATAGGGATGGGATGGATGAGGGGAGGAGGAGAGAAAGAAGGGAAAGAATGGGAAGAATGTTAGGATAAGGTGAAGGAAGGCGAAAAGGAATAGGATGAGGAAGTGGAGGAGGAGGAGAAAAAGGAAGAGGATCTTGAGATGAAAGAGGAGGAAGGCGAGAGGAAATTGGATGAGGATGAAAAGACGGTTTAGGAGAATCAGTATAGATTGGGGACGAGGAGGAATAGTGTGAAGAAGATGAGGAGGAATAGTGTGGAGAAGATGAGGAGGAATAGTGTGAAGATGAGGAGGAATAGTGTGAAGAAGATGAGGAGGAATAGTGTGGAGAAGATGAGGAGGAATAGTGAGACGAAGACGAGGAGGAGTCGGAGGAGAATTAGGAGAGGAAATTGACTGACTATAAGAGGAGGATAATGAAGAAATGGAAAGAGAAGAAGTTGAAGTATTTTAAAAATTTATTAACAATTATTTGAGATGACACACATCATCCAGGTACATGGTACACGAAAACTAAACTGTTTTGTTACCATCACTGCTCTCGTATATAAGAATGATACTTTCATGTAAATCTCTTAAGTAAGTAAGTAAGTATATTCTTTAATATAAACAGCTGCAAAACAGCGCTGGTGAACAAGTGTCACATAATTATAGAATTCACTTACATGTAAGACATCAAAAACTTGCAAGACTAAATAAAGTGATAAGCACGTAAACGGCATTCTTGCTTTAATAAATGTGTGTTTCTAGCGTGTTTGTGTGGGAGGACGAGAAGATAAAACAGATAAGTAGACATGGGCTCTGCATAATTTATTTTTCAGAAGGGGCAAAACGTTATGGTTGCTGTTAATTGATTTGGCAAGAGCCTGAAAGAGGCAAAGCAGGATATTATGATCACTGAGGTCTCTAAATAAAAATTCCTCAGTTTCACTTTGTGTATACATGGTTAGTGTCACTATAAACAGTGCTTAAGTGCGAAGAAAAGTTGCTAAGAACGAAACGTAGCAATTTTAAAAACATGCGTCAGTTTTCCAGGGGGATGTGCCCCCTCTTACCGCTATTTGCGTGCGCCCATGGATAAAAAGGAAGAGATGAAAGAAGGGAAAGAGAAGGGGAAGAGAAGGGGAAAGAGAAGGAGAAGAGAAGGGGAAGATAAGGGGTAGAGAATGGGAATAAAAGAAGAAGAAAAGGGGAAGAGAAGGTCGAACGAAAAGACATAAAGTACGAGGATTAATCGGCGGATTTCAACAATCATTCTGGTACCAATAGAAGTAGCCAATGTAAACCGGATGCGGTTTGTATACAAGTTGGTGACCTGAATAATAATTTTAAAAGACGGCGTTGGTGACGTTTGCATGGATTGTCAGCAGCATTGGCTGATAAGATTGACCCCCCATTGAGTGAAGAAATATCCGCTTTATACCATTGGTCTAAATCGACCACTGGTCACGACTGGTGTAAACTTGTTGTGCTGAACCCAGGATGTGGTAGGCTACGTGTAAGTAATCCTGGATTGTTGAAGGATTGAAAGACGGGGGAATGAGGGGAGGGAGGAAGTAGGGGAGAATGGAAGGGGTGAGGGAAGTTGGTGGTAGGGATGCGGGGATGGATGGAGGGAGTATGGTTTCGATTCTTGTCTGTGGGGGTTGGATTACATGTACACAGTGGTTTCGACTGACCGAAAACATGAGTCGTGTCCACCACATGTGACACTCAACCCCTCCTATAATACTCTTCCTATACTACTTTCCTCCGGTTAATTCGTCCTTATCATCCTTCTGCTATTTTTCCACCTCCTCCTTTATCCCTTCCACCACATCGCTGTCTCCTGCCCCACTCCTTTCACTTCCTTTTCTATATCCTCCCCCTCATCCACCTCCTATTTCGAGTCATTATTTTCGTATATACCAACTCACATAATTTATTCCCTCGGTTCATTTGTCTATCACTCCTTCCTCATCCCTCTCCGCGTCCTTCTCGATTTCCTAATCCTCTGTCTCTCACCCAAGTCCTCGATCAAATTCTTCTCCTCTTCTTCCACCTCCACTTTAATCTCCTCCATTTTCATTTACTAAATCCTTCCTTCTCCTATTCTCCTAACAGCAACACCTTCTTCTAACTCTTCAAAACTCCCTCCTCTCTTTCACATCATCTATCATTCTTACAATTTCTTTCCCTCCTTCTCATCTTCCTCCTCGTCCTCCTCCCCTGTTACTCTTCCTCTTCCATCTCTTCGTTTTCCACCACCATTTTCACCCATCAGACAACATCACCATCTTCTTCACCATCACCTCATCCTGTCATCCACACCCATCTCCATCCACAATCAAACAGTTGTTCATTCTGTTGCTGTAGCTTTCACCAGACGACGATTGCACGAAGTCGATGACTCGGATGCTCTTCTGCCAACTGTGTCAAGGTCATTTGTCGGTCAAGCCATGCTCAGAATTCTGTCGAACGACCATCTCACGATGTCTCAGTCAAAGCATCGAAATACAGGAAGAATGGACGAACTACCTCAGTCAGTTAATTACTCACTCAATTACTCAATTGACTCATTGACACAATTGCTCAATTACTCTATTACCCACTTTTCATTGTCTCATTCCGCGTCTAATTCATTAACTAATGCAGCCAGCCAGACAACTAGTCAGTCAGGTACTCAGCAAAAGTCAGCATGCCATTCATTCGTACGTTTGTTAATTAATAAATAAATAAATAAAATAAATAAATAAATAAATTAGTTAGTTCGTTCGCTCGTTCGTAAGTAAGTAAGTAAGTGAGTGATTCAGTCATTCTGTCGGTCAATCGGCCAGTAAGTCAATCAGCCGGCTAGCCAATCAATTAACCAGCCAGTCATGCAGCCAGTCAGATATAGTCAAGTGGCCAGCAAGTCACTGTCAATCAACGAAGCCAGTCAGTCAATCCGTCAACGATCGTATGTATCAAATCTCAAGACATTATCTTAATGTAAAACGTCGTAAAATAACTTAAAATATAAATATTATCTTAGGGGTGGTTCCCTAACTTCCCTTCATGTCATATGTTATTCGCTCACACATCTTCAAGTTTTACTGAAGTAATTAAGCGTTAATATCACAGTTCCATAGCTCATTCAACTTCTTCTTCTGCTATAGACATTTTCATCCGACGTCTAAAGTTACAGCAATAATTCAGCATTAATATCATGTTTTTCGTCGACCATCCAGCTTCTAGTTTTACTGCTACATAATGTTTTATGAAGTGTGTATACGAAATGGGATTTGGGTAAATTCCAAATTCTCGACGCCCCAGATGCTGTTTTCCTCACTCGACCACCCCATGATCAACACCCTCGCCCCGTGGAGATTAAAGTTCCGCCCAGCTGAGGGACTGTCCATATATCACGTAGGAGATGTAGTAAAAGGATTTAGGTAATTTGAGGATGGGTCCGTACGGTGGGGAAGGGGGGGGGTCTCGGCAAAATGTATTTGTATGCATAATAAGTTTCTAACTATGACGTCCACGTTGGTATGGTATTATAGGCCTGTGGTTTTATAACTCTGTAATAGACTTTAGTCGTACGATGGCATTTTTTCTATTATAGGCTATCTACATGTAGCCTACAACACAGTTAAATTCTGTTAAGATCAAACAGTAAATCATGCCAGTTAAGAGATTTTAGCTAGGACATAATTATTTACGATGTTTAAAAAACCCAAAACATTAACCAAGACTGTAATAATTTATTAATGTTTACTAGATGAATTTAGCGAATTAACTTTTTCCGGGGGCGGGTGCAGTCGAGAAGCTTATTTGTACGGACACATGAGGGGGAAGGGTTCCACAAAAATGTACGAGTTGGAGCAGAGGGAGGGGTAGAAAATACGATTTTTTACGTACACGTACGTAATATATGACTGCACATTCCACATATCTGAGTGACTTGTCAGTCAAAATGTCAAGCATCAAACGTTTCCCTCGACAATAAAAACTGTTCCGAACGGATGTCTGCTCAACGAAAAGTCTCCCATTAGCGCCAACCGGCTCTCACCCTTCCCTGACCTACGACCTCTGACCTTCGACCAGAATTTGACCTTGTTCCACCACGATGAAATCGCATCTGGTGGGGAACTAAAGCTTCTTATTGTGGACTGACTCACCAAACCACGGCTGTTTTTAAGGAATTTTTAGAACTGCACAACCTCTTCTTTTCTTTTCCTCTTTGCATGGTAAATTATGGCCTTTTTCAACTAGGCTACTTTTCACTGCCCAGAAGTGCTTCTACAACTGCGCAAATCCATTTAGAACTGCACATTTTGTGTACAACTGCACGTTAAAAAAAGCCCTGCACCAAACTCTACACTCTTCTCAGTGGCGTAACTAGAAACTCGGGGGCCCCTACACAAAATATGAAGGTGGGGCCCTCTCTCTACGGTACTTATTGAAATGTATTATTACTTATTAATTCACTGAAATGCTGATGTATATATGAACAAGATACAAGTACAAATTACAGTAAACTGTAAGTTCCTAACAAGGCTGAAATGACAATTAGCCTATGACATGTGCGACTGAAGTTAAGTAGGCTGGCCTTAACGGCCTATGTAAGGTTTGGTTGAAGTCCTTTGCTATAGTGTGAAGTCATTCAGTCAAAACCCAGAACTCTTTTTTCCAATGAGATGCGCAATTTATTTCACGAAAATAAGTTTCTCTAAAATAATGTCAACACCATGCAAATGCAATGACGCCATTTCCGGGACCGGAAAGTAATCACTAATTAAACATTAGGGCTGTGCACTGCTGGAGCTGGGCGTCTCCGAGTCCGACTCGTCGCGTCGTGTCAGGTTGACGGAACTTGACGGGTTCTCGGGTAACCGTACTGACTACTGAGAGTACTGACTACTGAGAGTCTGACACGGTTACGGTACTGTCTACTTAGTCTACTACAATATTTATTTAACATAATTGTGATGCGATCTTGAAAAATGGGGCTCATGTCGCACGGTAGCATTTTGAGATAATGGCCGATTCTGTGAACAGGGTATCAGAGGTCGATTTTTACTTTTTTGCATTTTCATATAGTACACTGTATTATGTAATTATTCGCCAAGTATCAAAGATAAAGCTAAAATCCGTCTGCAAATATTTTGTACTAATTTTATTTGTGAATGTTGTATCTTTTCAAAGTGTCAAAATCGGACTTTGTAGTGCGTATTCAAATCATTGCCGTGGGTCATTATAACCTTTCACCCCTATTGAACTTGGTATCTTCTGAAAGCTGAGACTGTGGGCTAACAAAATGGTGGTCAAATAAATTATGCTAATTATTTTCCGGCCATTATAATAAGCAGAACATAGAGGCAGTCCTAATAAATAAACGACACTAGGGTGATCACCTTTGCCTCGCGTTTCCCGAAAACTGCATTATCACAGTTTCGGACACTAAAATATTCACAATTCGGTCAAATATCAAGATATTTTATCCAAATAGGGCTTGTTTTAAAGGGAAATATCTACTGTTTAATACGGTATAAAAATGTCATTTTAGACTTTACGACATCGGCTTCCTTTTGACGGATCGCATCACATATTTTTTCGGAGTCTTGCAAACCCGGGGGCCCCTGTGGTGGGGCCTCTACACTCGGGGGCCCCTATACTTTGCGTACCCAGTTTAACCTATTGTTACGCCACTGACTCTTCTTCTCTTCCGTCATTGGTATATGACGATGAAACCTTTACGAAATTTTTCCAAACTTCTTTGCCCCTGATTGTTTCACCGATCTCAGCTAAGCTGTTGCCTTTCTCCCTCAGATCTTCTTTGATGTTATCTATCCAAGTCATCCGCTGTCTTACTCTGCTTATTCCTCCCTCTACGTGTCCATGTAGTGCAGCGTTTGGTAGTCTTTGTTCTGCCATTCTTCTCACATGATCGAACCATCATTATTCTGAGTTTTCTATTCCTGATTTTTTCTATTATTGTTTCATCGACTCCTAGTTCTTCTCTTTTTTCCCATTTCTGATCTTCTCTCTCCTGCTTCTGCATACTCTACACTGAATGCCCATAAACTCAGCCATCGGTCATCACCAGGTCCTATCGAACCCACACTCCAGACAGACAGACAGACAGACAGACAGACAGACAGACAGACAGACAGACAGACAGACAGACAGACAGACAGACAGACAGACAGACAGACAGACGGACGGACGGACGGACGGACAGACAGCCAGACAGACAGACAGACAGATAGACAGACAGACCAGGCCATCTTAAGTCTGACCTTTTCAAGGCATCAGTTGACCTTAGGATTACACTAAATAACATAATAAAGGTGAATCCAAGATGACGTGACATGTAAGATAATAATGATTTCCTTAACCATCTTCACTCGCTCGTGGCATGCATAAATTAAGACCACATGGCGCCGTAGCTTTCTCGGTCTCGACGCACTGATTAACCGACCACCCAAGTCACCCACTCTCACCCCGCTCACCAACCTCCCCAACCGAGTCATCACAACCCTCAACCCCCATCAAACACTTTCACCGCCAGAGGGTGCGACTGAATCCTGTTCCAACGCCATTTCCCTATTTGTCCGCGGCGGTGCATCACGGGAAAGACGACACTGTCGTCTGGTGCCACAACTTCATTCGACGCTTACGCCCTCTATCGTTCGCCGGACGAAATTAATGCCATCGAGTCGCGACCTCAAATTGGTTTGTGTGGTTTGGAGAGGGAGATGTGGGGGATCCATGCCGCCGACGTTGGGATAATTTGCGTCCAGGGTACAATGAAGGACTTCTGTGCAAGAGTATTGTACGCGAAACCAGGTCGAGATACGGACTTCTGTCAATTCAGATCATTTGCTTGCATTGGTCTCTCCCTATGGAATGGACTTCCTCCATCCGTTCGCTCTGCCATCCTCTCTGGTAGTCTTTTGTCATCTTTCTCTCATCTTAAAACCTCCCTTATCTCTCGGGGTTGCACGCACTGGGAGCGCTTCTGAAAGGTTACTGCTGCAAGAAGCGCTTTATAAGTAAGCTTAGTCAGATACAATACAATACAATACAAGTTTGTACAAAGCATGCATGCGCGTCTTGTAGAAATTTAGCGTTATAGCCTAAATCCAGGAACATCACAAAAAGAGAAGCGCTGCGTTGATGAAGATAATAACGGTCTAAACAGGAGCTGGATGGATGAACAATAATTTGTAATTGAATAGAATTTTATCAATGAAACATAATTATTGTTGCCAAAATAGAATTGGGATTGGTTAAACGAATTCTTGTCTAAACAGAACCAGATCTGTGAGGATTTTCGCGAAACTAGAAGTTGGATTGATGAAATATAACGAATGCTGCAACGAGCGACTAATTTACGACTCTAAAAAAATACACGTTTACCCACAAGTATTGGCTATACTCCTTGCTCATAAAATTGTACTACTACCCTGAATCTCATAATTGGTTCAAACACCGATATTCTGTCGTCTCTCCATGAGCTAAAAAACAGATGTCCATGCCATTGACTAAAAAGGGGTAAAGCCGACACCGCCAACACCACTGCCTATGAAGTCTGGTCCTTTCAACTGGGGCAACAGCAACTGATTAGAAACATCGGACTAGAGATTAGAGGAGTCATCTCTTTCAAGCGGGTGTCAACCGTGCGCCACCTAACGACGCAACACGAGATACGATGTTTATCTGGCCTCGACCAGATTGCGACTCCATCTGCTGGCGTCAAAAGTAGTCTCACGTAGGGGAGACCGGGGCTGGTTGCAACAGGGGTTGGTTGCAACACCACTGATATTTCGGCGCTACATAATAGCAACTCAAAATTAAGCAAACCATTTTGTAAAGAATACATTTTAGGCCAATGTGTCCTAATTTCTTATCAATCAATTGATAATGTCTCCCAAAAAATAAGAAATTCGTTTTTGGCAATCGAAAGTAAATTTTTCGGTTTCTTGTTTTTTCGTTCTATAGCCGAATGTTTTGAAGAAATATTTTTTGGTTTGGTTCTATAAGTTGGACAAGTAGTTCAGCTTGAAAATGCATTTAGTCATTTTATTTATAATCAGCGCCGTCGAAATTTTGTTCCATAAGACTGTCTAGGCATTGCTTCGGGGCTGGTTGCAACAGTTTTTTCGGGGCTGGTTGCAACATTTTGCAACCAACCCCACACGTTTATTTCAATGAACCGCTTTCATTGTTGGCCTGCCCGTCGCAGTTAGAGCACATTGTATTTAAATATTACAGGCTCTATTCATTCTATAAATTGGTACACTGATTGAATTATATTAAGCCATGTTACATGCTCTAATCACTTGACCTCTGTTGGTCTATTTTTGACCACTAAACTATCCGTGACGATGAAAAATTGTTAGCGAAAACTGATTGCATGCGGTTCTGCAAGTAAAGAAACAAAGATGGGTGTAAAAAATGACGTTAGTGAGAGCAGTGCTATAGTCTTGGACTGTCAAAGTCACAAATTTAATTATTCAACAGTGTTGCGATAAATTGAGAAAGCAAATCTGCGTATATGGAGAAATTATGACACCGACTTATCCCGGAGGTAACCAAAATCAATTGCTGACTATTTGCAGATGGTTGGTGTCATGCATTATGGGTTATAATTGTGGAAGCAAGTGAACTCATTTTATTACTTTGAGGTGGTTTGCACTGGATATTTGTAGGTATTGTAAGTGCCTCCATTGTCCTTTTTATGCGAGTTAACTTCATTACCGGTACACATATTTCTATAAGATATAATGTATGTTCTGATTGGCCATATCGGTGCCAATCTTGAGGATGGATGACAAACACAAGCTTCTTCAACTGTAGGCTATGAGACGATTTATTGGGCATATGTAATAAATCAACTTTGCAATATTTTTTGGTGGATGGACAACCATAACTCTCTCACTGGAATCGATTCTATAGAGTTCCTTGAAAAACAAATCTGAAGGCTTGAAATAATCTTACATTTTAAATGAAATATGAATATCATTAGCCCAATTAGGTAGAAGTAGCCTGTCAAACTCTATCGGTTATAGGCCACTGGAGAATATTTATCAGACTTTTCGCATGACGATTACTAGGGCAAAACAGTTTTTCTATCTTTTCTGATGCTCTCGATACTCTGAATTTTTGAATTTGTTTAATTATTACATTCTTATAAGTTAGATGCACAGGCAGGCCTCAGTTGGACTCTGGGCTATGCAGCCTTATTTGAATATTTATGCTACTTTCAATACTGTTGCAACCATCCCCGAGGGTTGTTGCAACCAACCCCGGCCCGGGGCTGGTTGCAACATTTTGGAGCCCTCTGTTCAGTTAGTTATTGTGGGTACATACTTGGTCACTGAAATCACCACTATATCTTGTTTTGATGCTGAGATATAGAGGATTCATATGGGTTAAACAGTTTGCAGATAGCTCCAAAGATAGAAATGTTACACGTAAAAATGTGAAAAGTGTTGCAACCAGCCCCGGTCTCCCCTATACATAGCGACCTCTATCGCTGCCGACAGTTTGTTTGGTGCAGCGTACGTGACACAATAATAATGCTTAGCGTTTACACGAATCTTTTCTTTGACAATGTATTCATTTTCTACCACATTATTTCTCTTGTTTCAGCAACCTGCTACGTAGACCAGTTGTATTTCTTAAGTTCATGTCATTCTAAAATGTGGTACTCCTCATAACCTTCATTTATTTTCATAATTCTGATATCCACCCTTCCGTGTGACACCTCTTTCTTACATTTTCTTGTTTCTCCTGAATCTCATCTACTTCCTCCTTTTTTTCGTAGCCTATGTATCTCAAACACCACCGCCACCCCCACCGCCACCACCACCGCCACCACCACCGCCACCACCGCCACCACCACCACCACCACCACCACCACCACCACCACCACCACCACCACCACCACCACCACCACCACCACCACCACCACCACCACCACCACCACCACCACCACCACCACCACCACCACCACCACCACCACCACCACCACCACCACCACCACCACCACCACCACCACCACCACCACCACCACTGTAGTCTACAGATTCCTTTGAACTTTTCTTAAGCCGCATTCCTCTGCTAATGTTTTGTTTAAGCGTATTTGACAGCCAACTTAACGCTCTAAACGATTCTACCATCTGATGGTTGAGCCGACAGCTTTGCCACCTCAGAACATCGATGATCGTATTATTGGGTTCAAGGTCCAACGAAACAGAATTGTTCATCTAACACATCAATCACTTTTGCTTTATAGGGCAGGCAGGCAGGCAGGCAGGCAGGCAGGCAGGCAGGCAGGCAGGCAGGCAGGCAGGCAGGCAGGCAGGCAGGCAGGCAGGCAAACAAACAGACAGACAGACAGACAGACAGACACAGATACATAGAATCACAGAGACGCACACAGACAGATAAACAGACAGACAGACTGCGTGCTCGGGATAGACAGATAGACAGACTTACTTGTAGTCTGGTTGTAGATGGATATACGAATCGAAATAATAATTTATGGCTCTTTAGATCGGTGCATACATAAATTACACACATGCACATGTACATGTACATGCAGATAGATTATATCGACAGAACAACCGACAGAACAGAGACAGATATACATGGATAGACAGATAGAGGCAGACATATAGATAGACACAGACGGACACACACACGCACGCACGCACACACACAAACACATACACAATCCAACAATCACAGCCACGGTTGCTAGAGAGGAGGGGGTTAGGATGATGGTAGACATAAGATCGCAAGGATGCGGGATCGCCTGCCACTATACCCTCCCTTCCAAGATTCACTGAACCGTTATTCGGCAGATGCATGGTTCTGGTTATCTGCTCATGAGCAATAGAAAGTGATTGGCGTCTCGCATGGTTGCGACAGCTAAATTCGACTCCTCTAATTAAAGTCTTGAGATAAATCGTTCAAACTGTTAGTAATAATTGCGCTATGTCAGTTAGAAATGAAGCGACGATTGTTGGATTATCAGTAAATTGCCATGCTGTACATGAACAGAAAGCTGAGTTGGCTGGTACAGTACTTATGTGGCTTGAAAAATATAAGCTTACACATTGCTGCAAAAAAGCTTTGCTGTGATCGCGGTCCATTCTTTCGGTAATAAACTACAAAATTTATAGCAACCTCTGTAATGAAATTCTTATCCAGTCTTTCTCTCTGCATTATCCACATGCGTTCAAACACCATTCTCTTAGATCATGGTTTGGTACTGTCAGGTCGGGAGCGCCTCTGAGGAATTTCTCTTGAAGTGGCACTATAAAAATTCATGATTACATTAACGTATTGTTTTAAACTGCTACGTAATCTATTGTCTTGTTGAAGGGGATTTGCTGCGTTTGACTGATCGTCTATCGGATCCACTAAACATCGAAAGTGTTGTTCGTGGTCTCTATGTCAGAATTTCAGAAGCCATCACAAACTACGAGGACAACTCAACCAACGTCGCCACACTCGTTAGTTTCAAAATAGGATCTTCATCTTCAATCTAATAATCCTTAAGCTATTCATCATCTTTGTTAGCATCTTTTCAGCGCTCGTGAATAAGCTGGTGCCCCGCGCTTGGCTTTCGAGTAGCGCTTTAGACATTTGGAGATTACGATTACGAGTTGTTAAGTTTAAGCTAGGCCCTACTTGTCAAATTATTTTCTCGTTAAAATAGTTTTTTTTAATTTACCGTCAAACTCCTTTCCTTACTAATTTTATTGCTATTTATTTTACCTGCGGAATGCTTTTCAACATCGTCTTATTAATTTGCCTGTAGGCCTAGCTAATTCTTTTTCGGGATCTCAGCTTCTCAACTTACTTTCTAAATGCTTTTCTTGTTACAATCTTAATTTACCAGCGCAATACTTTTCTTAAGATCATCGTCTGAATTTTCTAAGCAGATGCCTTATCTATTGATTGCTTTTATAAATAGGGCCTAATACCATCTTTTAAATTTACATTCATATACAAATAGCTTTCTTAACATTGCCGTCTGAATTTACCTGCAGTGTCACTTTCTCAATATAATCATTTTACGTGTAATTATTTACCTGGTAAATACATGTATCCTCATTGTCTTATATCAATGATATAATATCATTGTGAATTGCAGGTGAGCCAGAATTGCGGAAGCCCTCCGCCAAAGATACGCCAACGAAGGGAAAGGAGGTCAGACAACTCCACAGAAACGATACCGGAATCCATTCCATCCTCAACATCCTCCAGATCCTCCTCAGATTCCAGTTCTTCCTCCTCCTCAAATACATCCTCATCTTTCTCTCTTTCTTCCACCTCTTCATCCTCCTCTTCGTCCTCCTCTTTCTCTCCATCCATATCAGATTCTTCTTTTTCCTTTCAATTTTCGACAACGCGTCCTAGATCAGGACAGCGGCAGCAACAACGAAACCAACAACGCCAGAGACAACAGCAGCAGCAACAACAACAACAACAACAGCAACAACAACAACAGCAAAGAGAGGAGCAACCAGAGCAACAGGAAGGACGAGAACAACCAAGAAGACAACAATCACCACCGCGAGAACGAGGCGGAAAACAACCAGGTCAGACGAAGCAACCAAGAGAACAACGGCGACAACAAGAACGTCTACGAGAAGAACAAGAACGTCTACAGGAAGAACGAGAACGTCAGCAACAACAGGAAGAACTAGTGAGACAACAACAGCTCTACGACGAACAACAATCGCTGTTGCATCAAACGCAAGACAACCTCGAGTACACAGAGCAACCAACGGTCGAGCTACAAGAACAACCGTTGTCCTTTCAACCGCGGGAAAGCGATCAATACATCGAACAACCTCCGGTGGAAGAGCAACGACAACAACGACAACGATTGCAACAGAGACAACCGACAGACAACTCGCAGCAGAACCGAAATCGAGGACAGCCGAGACAACGCGAAGAGGTTGAAGAGCAACGCCGACTACAGAAGCAACATCGTCCAGGGACCTCGGAAGAGACCTTATCGGAGTTGGAACAGAACCTCAGGGACGTTCGAAGGAAGCTGGACGTTGTGAGGTCATTCTGGGAGGGACTTCCAAGATCCATATGCAGTGACATCATCGTCATCGCAGAAACTGGAAACGATTCCAACTCATGTTGGAATGGAATTGATCTGTCAAGGTAAGGCTTTTCCATTTCAATGGAATAATCTACTACCACTTAACCAGACAAGGGTGGTGCCAGTCAAAAGTCCGGGTAAGGGTGAAGGCCGACAATATTTGTTTCTTATATTGGGCATCATTATACAAACAGGAATTGCAGCTAACGATGAAAAATCAGTTGATCAATCAGTCAGTCAGTCAGTCAGTCAGTCAGTCAGTCAGTCAGTCAGTCAGTCAGTCAGTCAGTCAGTCAGTCAGTCAGTCAGTCAGTCAGTCAGTCAGTCAGTCAGTCAGTCACTGACAGTCAGTCACTGACAGTCAGTCAGTCAGTCAGTCAGTCAGTCAGTCAGTCAGTCAGTCAGTCAGTCACTGACAGTCAGTCACTGACAGTCAGTCACTGACAGTCAGTCACTGAGTCAGTCAGTCAGTCAGTCAGTCAGTCACTGTCAGTCAGTCAGTCAGTCAGTCAGTCAGTCAGTCAGTCAGTCAGTCAGTCAGTCAGTCAGTCAGTCAGTCAGTCAGTCAGTCAGTCAGTCACTGACAGTCAGTCACTGACAGTCAGTCAGTCAGTCAGTCAGTCAGTCAGTCAGTCAGTCAGTCAGTCAGTCACTGACAGTCAGTCACTGACAGTCAGTCACTGACAGTCAGTCACTGAGTCAGTCAGTCAGTCAGTCAGTCAGTCACTGTCAGTCAGTCAGTCAGTCAGTCACTGACAGTCAGTCACTGACAGTCAGTCACTGACAGTCAGTCACTGAGTCAGTCAGTCAGTCAGTCAGTCAGTCAGTCAGCCCGTCAGTCAGTCAGTCAGTCAGTCACTGACAGTCAGTCAGTCAGTCAGTCAGTCAGTCAGTCAGTCAGTCAGTCAGTCAGTCAGTCAGTCAGTCAGTCAGCCCGTCAGTCAGTCAGTCAGTCACTGACAGTCAGTCAGTCAGTCAGTCAGTCAATCAGTCAATCAGTCAATCAGTCAGTCAGCCAGCTCAGTCAATCAGTCAGCTCAGTCAATCAGTCAGTCAATCAATCAGTCAATCAGTCAGTTTGATTGTTACCATCAACCAATTAATCACATTAGCACGCTTCACATAACAGGATGGTGACAAGGAAGATCCTAAGGGAAAAATAAATGGTAGAGTTAACTATGAGATCTATAAGATATGGTATGTTATGGTGTGATATGATAAAAATGATATAATAGAAAACTATGGCTGTCTTTGTAGGGGAGATGGGGTGTCAGTGGACAGCGGTTACACTCGACGTCCAACGCAGCTGACGAGCATCGTACGTCAACAGATCCTTAAACTCAGAGTCGCTTCGGATAAACTACGTCAGGCTTACAACGGGTGGAGTGAAAACGGTAAATAAAATTGACCAAACCACCAAATCAAGTAACGAAACTGACTTAACCGGGTGAGGATGAAACTTTGTATTGTATTCAACAATTTATATAGCGTCTGTGGTATGGTGAACCGTTCAGAGGCGCTCCCAGTGCGCGAGGTTCCCCGAAAAGAGGTTTTGAGAAGAGACTTAAGGCAACAGAGAGACAGAATTGTACATGTAGAGTCAGGGCTTAAAGAGCGGCAGGACGGTCATGGACGGCGTCCATGCACTTATTTTAAAATCTGAAAGCCATACTGCCACTTATTGGCCAGCATATAGTGTGGAAAGGTAAAGGCGTCCTGGCACTTCTTTTGGAAAGGTAAGGAGCGTTCATGCACTTCTGTCTAGGCACTTTAAGCACTTTGTAGAGTGAATAGAAGGAGGAAGCACACTCCAAAGAGAAGGATCGACTAATCGAGACAGTAGTTATCAATGTGTGACTGTTAGTCGAGATGTCGATATTTAAATGCACACAATGAGTGATTTGAGACTTCTGCCAATCTTCCGATCGCTTCTCCGACTCGCCTATGATGAGTATGCTCAGAGTAGCGTATTGTACAGTGTACACTGGTCGTACAATGTCACGGGAAGTCGAGACGGCGATGGAGAAGTTTAGCTAGACGTCATCCTAGATTCTGAAAAATTAAAATAAATCGGTAATCAGTTAAGAAATAAATAAACTTCAGTTACACAAATCTCATTAGTTAATTTATTTAGCTTAATTTCGCTGTTACTGCTTCATTACAGTCATGATAATTAAAAAATCATTTCTACATTTGACTTATTTAATTGTTGGTAAAAACGATCATCAAATTTATGTTGCTCATTTACAGATTTAGACGGAAGCGGAAATGGTATGGACTTTGGCAGCGGAACTGAAATAGAAACTTCAGCGCCACCTGTCGAAGAAATACGGACTAACACGCCAGAGGTCGTCGCCACAAGCACGAAGTCGAGTAGCGCTACAAAAACGATCAGGCGACTCACTTCCGGTTGTTTTCGACCCAACAGAGACTACATTTTCGTTCCAATACTTCTGTCAATTTTCCTCGTTGCCTCTAAATCGTTGCCTTATTTTTTCGACACATTGTGTAGATAATAATTACAAGACGCTTATTTTATTGACGTTGAGTATCGGGGCGCATTGGAATCGGCGTGTAGGTCCTGGGCCTACGACAGTCACACTTAACAACCGCCACATCTACAATGTTCTACATATCTGACTTATAATAAATAAACCATTAAATCATTGTGTATAATAATCCTGTGGCGGCATGAGGTCTCGGTTCGTGCCCTTTATTTCAAACGTAAATTTTCTGACAATGAAATGAATGAAAGCTTTAAACATAAATAATTATTAGGATGAATGTAGCTGGGTTTATTGATTTTCTCGACACCTAAAAAAATATTCCCTTATTGCTGGTATTATACATGTACGGTATAGGGTACCGTTGGGTTGACATCGATGGCGGCCAGAAGATGTGTGTGTGTGTGTGTGTGTGTGTGTGTATTTGCAGTTTAACATCACTGTGTGGCAACAAAGACCATTAGCGACGCCCTCCTTCTTTATCCAGGCTTGGGACTGGCACTGGCAGAGTGCAACCAGTGGCGGAGTTAACCAGAAGATGTCGCTGAAGCAAGAAAAGTCATCGAGCTTCTTAAACACCTCATAAACGATGAAAACAAATGTCATATAGGCCTAATTCACATACATGCAAAGAGTGACATGTGCGTGTCAGCTATAATTGACCAGTAGTGAAGATGACCAGCCATCATTGCGGTAAGTGCCAGTCCCAAGTCAAGAGAAATGAAGCGGGAGAAAAATCCCCCCATTCGTTATGCCATTATACAGCGTTAAATAGTAACTTGCTCCTTCTATCTTCCAGGTTTTATGCGTTCGTTAAGCGTGTTTCAAGGTAAACTACGACCAACAGCGACTAATTGTTTGTTACAGGGTTTGCGGATTGGTTTGGCGTTGCCTCTTTGGTTTGGCCCTGCATATTTATCTATGTGAGTTTCCCCATTCCACACAGGCTATCCATTCTAGACCCGCCCTTCCATTCGCTACTCTTCTAATAATTGTCCCCTATATGCTCGTATACTTCTACCAGGCGACGCCGCGCTTTCTTTGTTGCTGACCCTGCGGTCTGGAATGGGCTACCATCTCCATACTTGTGAGTATCAGTAAAACAGCACCTGCTGCCTATAAGGTTCCTCGGACACGTTATATCGCTATCTTAAAATTGTCATCTCGAACCGAAGTTGGGTTGGGAGCTCTCCCGAGTAGTAACCTTGAAGCTGCGCTATAGTTGGCCTAAGGCAAACCTTGCAATGAATATAGGTGAATATTGCATGAAATAACACCTCCAATGTTTGTTTGTATGTAGCCTATGCCCGGACTTGTTATAGCACATCCTCAATATATCTCTCCACTGAGAGGCGCTCCCGAATGCAGAGCGGACACTGCATCGGAGTTTCACGAGCAATTTATTGTGAGTGAAGGACTTGCCCAAGGTCCTTACGCGGCGAGGTGGATCCGAACCTTGAACCTTCCGGCTCCAAGGCAACGACGCCAAGGTTCGTTACCAATATTTTCATCGGTTGTAGGACATTATCCCCCCTGGACATTATCCCCCGGACATTATCCTCCCGGAAATTATCCCCCCGGACATTATCCCCTCCCCGAAGTAGGACATTATCCCCCAGTCTATTATATCATTACCTAAAAATGATTGACGCTATTAGGCTAAGTCTACGAAGTTCATATCACGTTAACAAACCTTTGTGGGCCTACTGACTGTATACGATTCCAATTCGTTCATTCATCTACTGTGAAACGACGCTAATAAGGCTACGAAGTTTAGACGTAGCCTAACTGACGTTAACAAGCCTTTCTTGACATTAAACAAATAGGTAGGCCTACTACACACGATTCTCATTCGTTTATTTCAAATCTAATTCTAGGCGTAGGCCTACTGACACTAATGTTTATACTGGACCTGCGTCAATGACGATAACAAACCGGCGTAATTGCAGAACACGGGACCGCTAGATTTTAGCGGTTTTAGTGTTGTATATTATATAGTAGGCTATCTAATGACGACACTAACCCTAACACTAACCCTAACCGATCCTCACGACGCTTAAACTGACCCTAACCGACCCTCACGACGCTTAAACTGACCCTAACCGACCCTCACGACGCTTAAACTGACCCTAACCGACCCTCACGACGCTTAAACTGACCCTAACCGACCCTCACGACGCTTACCCTGATTTGTACATGAAGGGGGGGATAATGTCCGGGGGGGATAATGTCCTACAAAAAACCGGTGTGGATAATGTCCGGGGGGGATAATGTCCGGGGGGATAATGTCCGGGGGGATAATGTCCAGAGGGGATAATGTCCGTTCCCCATTTTCATCTGTAACTAAAATACTAATCGTCGCTGAAGTTACACGAAGAAGCGGCTTCGAGGCTATTATTTTTGGGAATCAAAATATTGATAACAAAGCACGAACCGGGATGACAGATGAAAATCTAAACCGAGAACTGGAAGAGTCAATGTTAATAATTTATTCGGTAGATGACAGTATGTGTAATTATCTTCAATCCAGCTTACTCGGCGCTGTGGTTAAACACTTTATTCGCTCGCCATTTTGTTCGGATATCGGTTTTTGAAACCAGATAACTGGAATAGACTTGAATATTCTACTTTTATTCAAAACATGGTTAGTTTCTGTATTATTATCTGCACATAATTTTATGGACCGACTCATATTTTAATTAGTGGCAACTAGGGCGACGATGGAACTGTTAATAAGGTATAAATGTTTTACTCCTCATATGGCGTCATAGAACTTACGGGTAAACGTGTATTTTAGCGTCGTAAATTATTCACTCGTTGCAGCATTGTTATTTTTAATCAATCCAACTTGTAGTTTGGCGGTGATTATTTGTTAATCAATAAAACTTATTTAATAAAAAATTATTGGTCATCAAACCAGCGTAATGGTTTTCAAAAATCCCACTTCTATTTCGGTAAAAATTATTTTAATAAATCCGGCTTCTATTTGTCAAGAACTCGATTCGTCAACCCGACTTTTGGTAAACGTGTATTTTAGTATGGTAAATTTTTCGCCATTGCATGGGTTTCAGCATTAGTCGAGTACCAGTCGGATTGATGAAAAGAGTTCTTTCTAAATAGAAGTCGGATTGTCGAAAAACGCTGAAAGCCATGCAATGGCAAATAATTTACGACGCTAAAATACACGTTTACCATTTTCACCATCCTCAATTATTTTAACTATTTCTTTCCATTGCTTACTTATGGTAGGTAAGCTTATACAGCGCTTTATTACGTCACAATACGTCACTTAACATCTGTTTATTGTAAATATCACATAAGGTACATGGAATAGTAGCCATAACAGTCATGGTATAATTATAATGCATAACTTGCAGAGGACGTTACAGTTACTGTAGAAGATGCACATTACCATTACTTCGTTAACTATAATATATTATTGGTTGAATTTTGAATGTGGCTGCCTCTATAGAGTTCGTCAATCGCTTGTCTTTGAATGTGTACTTGTCGTTTTCAAGGAGCCCTTGTAGCAGCATGGCCGCCATAGAAATTGTCGTCATTATTATTATTACTATTATTATTATTAATATTATTATTATTATTATTATGTGCACATTGCGCCTACATGCATTTCCCCCAAATCTAGAACCAACTGAGTTGGATCTTTAGGTTCTCAATTTGATGATACTTTTTAAAGCTGCTATGAATATCTGAGATGATGCGACTAAAATTGGTATAGTGCTACTAAATCCAGTTTTGAGACAGACCTGCATTGTGATGGCTTTAGAAAAGCAAAATTGGAAATACGAAATTTTATAAACTGGTTGTTCATTATTACTAACTAGTCACTCAAATAATTATATTCAATGAATGTGTATACTGTTCTTTTTAGTATAAAAAAAGAAAGACGAGCAACGTTTTGTTAAAGATTCAAATTTCGGTTGCTTCATTGATCTTCATCAGAAACATTGCACTGGATGTTTCAGTCAACAACTTTCATGATTATCAACTATTTCATTTTCGATAAAACTCATGCCGTGCAACAGCGAAGCGGTCTGCTATTACACATAGGTTGAATAATTTCACTATTTAATCAAACGATATTTGCTGTGTTGCTCCAACTTTTCTCGAAAGGTGAATACTAGTGAGAGATAAAGCTAGGATCCTACTTTTAGGCATCTGAAATGCAATGTAAAATGAAATCATCGTAATTGTAATAAGATGAACATTGCTGGTCTTGAAAGAACAATTGTAAAAGCTGCTGAGTGAACAACAGAACTCAACTTCACAAAAGTCATACGACAACTTTTACTAGAACCTTGCAATTGCAGAACTGCACGAGAACCAAATAAAACTGCGGATATGAATTATTTTCATAGACTCACAGTGACGGTTACCCTCTGGGAAGTTTTGCTTGAAGTGGCGCTATTTATACGTCCGTGGTTATTATTGCGATTATGATCAAATAGCTCTTCAAAGAATCGACATTGGAAAAAACTGCAAAATTGTGAAATCATCGATTAAGCAAGGAGTCTCATGATGAGTGTGAGAATTGATATGGCAGAAATTCAGCACAGTTGCCAGATATGTGAGATATCATTTATTGACAGTGGTGCTTTTAAAAAACACATGAGAATCCATACTGGAGAAAAACCATACTGTTGCCAGCTATGTAAGAAGTCATTCACTGCAACTAGTTCTCTGAAAGCGCACATGAGAATCCATACTGGAGAAAAGCCATACAGTTGCCAGCTATGTCTGAAATCATTTAGTCAAAGTAGCAATCTGAAAATGCACATGATGATCCATACTGCTGAAAAACCATACAAGTGCGAGATTTGTCAGAAATCATTTACTGCAAGTGGTTCTCTGAAAAGGCACATGAGAACACATACTGGTGAGAAATCATACAGGTGCCAGGTATGTCAGAAATCATTTTCTATAGTTTCTGTTCTGACTAAGCACTTAAGAACATGTAAAAAATCATTTACTGAAAGTAGTTTTCTGAAAATGCCCATCGGAATACAATCTGAAGAAAGACCATACAGGTGCCAGATATGTGAGTTATCATTTAATCAAAGTCCTTATCTGAAAAGGCACATGAGAATCCATACTGGTGAAAAACCGTACAGGTGCCAGATATGTGAGTTATCATTTAATCAAAGTCCTTATCTGAAAAGGCACATGAGAATCCATACTGGTGAAAAACCGTACAGGTGCCAGATATGTGAGTTATCATTTAATCAAAGTCCTTATCTGAAAAAGCACATGAGAACACATACTGGTGAAAAACCGTACAGGTGCCAGATATGTGAGTTATCATTTAATCAAAGTCCTTATCTGAAAAAGCACATGAGAACACATACTGGAGAAAAACCATACAAGTGCAAGCTATGTCTGAAATCATTTAGTCATCGTAGCAATCTGAATATGCACATGAGAATCCACACTGCTGAAAGACCATACAAGTGCAAGCTTTGTCAGAAATCATTTAGTCAACGTGGCAATCTGAATACACACAAGAGAATCCACACTGCTGAAAGACCATACAAGTGCAAGCTTTGTCAGAAATCATTTAATCGGAAAGATGTTTTGAAAACGCACATGAGAATACATTCTGACGAAAAACCATACGTGTGTCACATATGTCAGAAAGCATTTTCAGTCGGTTATGCTTTGAAGATGCACGTCAGATGCCATGCTGTAGAAAAACCATACTTGTGTCAGTTTTGTCATAAATCATTTGCTGTCCATAGGTATCTGAGGAAACACATAAAAATCCATAGTGGTATAAAACCATACCCTTGTGAGATTTGTAATGAACGATTCAAACAACGTGGATATCTTAAGAAGCATGCAGAGACTCATGCAACTGTGAAGCAAGATGGACGCAATGTGTCAGTTTCCAAGAACCACTTTTCACCATCTGAGCAATTTAAACTCTGTGAAATAACACAGACACAGAAGATTGAAAATGAAGTGATTGCTACCCTGTCTCATCGTCTCATCAGTTTTAGTGCTGTAGATGTTACTGATAAACCAGGTGAAAGTTTCTCAAGCAACATACCTCTTGATTCTGGTGCAATTGCAAGTCCTTTACGAGGAATTAAAGATGGAGAGTGCACATTTACTAGCAAAACCAAATCGTCTCTTTATTCCAAAGTGTCTTTGTCAAAATCTTTTGGATGTGGTATTTGCGACGAATTGCTTGAAACAGAGAATGAATTTCTGGATCATTGTTCTGGACATCAATTTTCTCCACCTGATGAATTTGCTTTTCACTTGTGTTGATCTTTGCCTCATCATCACCGACCTTGAAATTAAACCTTTCCTTGATGCAACAAATAAGTTGCTTATCAAAAGAACTAATAATTAAAACCTACGTGCTTGTTAATTCTGTAATCTAAGTAGGAGTTAAAACGGGCAATTTAACATTGTGGCGATTAGATAATAACTGTTGGGAATTTAAATCCTGTAAAACACTTGATACGAAAAACCTGGAGGTTCATCTATTGACGTGAAGGCGACATGTCATCACGTTGCTATGGAAACTATGTGGTGGATGAATCCGATTTGACAACAGAGGCCGTTACCCTGGACAGAATTTTGCCTGGAATATTAGACCTACTAACAGCACTTGATAAGCAATGTAAAAAAAACTATGTAAACGCAGAAACCAGTTAACAATGACCAACGGAAGCGCGGATGATCACAAATTACGGAATGGAATAATATAATGGAACATTTATGAACGTCAAGAGCAGAAAACGGATTAGAAGTTTCCTTTTGAAGAGCAGTCTAGAGGTTTATTATTGTCAGAGGTCTTGATGAATGTTCTGATGGTTTCTGTTGTAAAATGAAGCTGGCAGTTGACAGCGACTGATGCTTGTGTAATTGAGAATTCCGAGTGAGAAGGATTCTGCAGTTGGCGCTGACCTTGCAAGAGGCGAGTGCAACAATTCACTTTTAAATAGACGGACAACACCGATGATATGATTGTGAGAGACTTAAGTGAGTGAAGCCAGTAGATTGAATTTGATCGTTCAATCATCTTGAACTTGTGCATCGATTCTAAATCAACAAATCTGGCGTTGACGAATTTGTTTATGCCTATTTCTATTAATTTTAGCCGTGGCCTGGCTGGGAGCGCCTCTGAGTAGTCTTCTTGAAGAGGCGCTATATAAGTTTTCAGAATGAATGAATGAATGAATGAGTATTTCTACATTACTTCTACCATAGTAACCAGACGAAGCGAAACCTGAGTAAACCGTGGGTGGCAAGTCCGACCAAACTTTAGTCAACCTGGAGTTCTACATTGTCAAATCAAAATACTAAAAAATTCGGTCTACATAATAGCAGTGCTATGAAGTGTGGAGGGAAAAGCTTTCCTGGAAGCATTCGCACAAGAACGGGAGTAACTTTCAATAACTCATGAACCATTGACATACTTATTTGACTGCCAGGAACATTGGCATAATTTGTTTTTTCATGTTGATTGTTGATATGTCTACGGGGAGCCGACATTAACCCTGGACAAAAACACTCCGGACATCAACCCCCGGGTTGAGCATTCATACATTATCTGGTCGTACACAGGTTGTATAACTTGTATTGATGAAAATAATTATCATGAAATAGAAGTCGGATTGTTACAGAGTCAGTTTTACTCAGATGGAACCTGGATTGGTGAATATATTCTTACTTAAATTGAAGCTTGAATGATGACAATGTTTTGGTATAAATTGCAAATGGATTGATGAAAAACAATTAATTGCTATTTAAATATTATAAGTTGGTTTCTGTTGCAAGAAAGTGACATTGATGATATTATGTTTCCTTAAATGGAAGTGGGATTGATGAAAAGATTTCATAGAGCTCTTAAAGAGAAGTTTTTGTGATGAAAATTATAGTTTTAATAGAAATTGGATGAAAAAGTTGTTGTTTAAACAGTACATGGAATGAGGAAACGAATCCTTGCCTAAATGAAGCTGGATTTGTTCAATTTATGCCATTTGACCGTAGACGAAACGTCCGTATGCGAAATCCAAGGCTGTTTTAGCCTATTTACAAGATATGATATTTCACAACAAACTCAAACTCCATGGGTGTGGTTGTTAACTGTCCCTTGGTTGTCTTTGTCACAAATAAGTTTGGTGGCTTGAGGGTTAGGATACAATGACGGTTGGCAAGGATCGATATGTTATGAATGACCAGAATTAGAGAAGAGTGTGATCCATAATCCTAGACGTATTAGACCACTTAACGATAAGGATTGTGTGATAATAATTAGCTTAAAATCTATATTATTATCACATCGGGGCAATAGAATATCATAGCCATGGTCTACGGCACAAATATATTTTTATATCTAGAATAATTATTATGTCAAAAGTAAAGACTTTTAAACTGGTATTGTAATGATTTTATTGACACCTGCCTAACGTATCTGCGGTTGCAAACTTGAATATAAAATATTATATTCGCTAGATGACAGAGCGGACATTTTAAAATTCATAGCTACTAGCCATCGTGGTGAAAAACAATTTAATCGCTCGCCATTTTGTTCGGATGAGGGTTTTTGAAAACAAATCACATGTAGATTAAGGTTCGTTTCATTCCAAACATTTCTATAATTCTGTGCGTAGGGCCTATAACTAAGCAAATTTTTCTAAGCAATCTTACCGTCTACCAGGTTATTATACTGTACACCGTGGTTCAAAAAAAACTAAGCCAAATTGTTTTTCATATATCTCTTATGCCTGATAACATATCAGGCTAAAATTTTCCAAATATTTAGAGAAGTGGACCAAGAATATGATTCCAAAAATTCAATTGATAAAATTGAACGGATAAAAAGATATGAATCTTTCAACTTCATATGCCGAAATTGCAGTTTACAAGCAATTTTCTACCAGATTCAGTAAAAAGTAAGCTAAACTGATTTTCTTATATCTCCAATGCCTGATAATTAATCATACCAAAATTTTCCAGATAGTTAGAGGATTGAACCAAAAATAGGATCCCAAAATATCATGTCATAAGTTTGAACGGATAGAAAGATATGAATATTTAAACTTCATCCCCCGAAATATCGGTTTTCAGCAATTCTGTTATGGCGTCCATTGCGGTTTCGACGCTTGGTCGTTCCCATTTTAGTCTTCATTGATCTTGTAGTAAAAATTAATGGAGCCTATTATCGCGACGTTCTGCTGTCACTAAATCTTCTACCTGTACTCAGAAATCTAGCCCCACTTTTTCAACAGGACAGTGTCCCAGCCCACAGAGCCAAGGAAACCGTCGAAATGCTGACAAGAGAGACGCTAGACTTCATTTCTCCCACATTATGGCCTCCGAACAGCCCAGATTTGAATCCTGCCGACTATAAAGTGTGGAGCGTGATGCAAGACCGAGTCTACCAGACAACAATCCATGGTATACATAAACGATCTGAAATAACGCTTGTTGGAAGTGTGGGATGGCCTGGAAAAGAGGATAATCGACGATGCTGTTGCCCAATGCAGGGCGTCAGCGCTTCCAGGCTTGCGTGCAAGCAGGAGGAGAACATTTTGAGCATTTTAATTAATGAAATAATCAAACCATACTGTTGGACTCATATTGTTAGTTCAATTCTCTACATATCTGTAAAATTTTAGAATGATTAATCATCAGGCATTAGAGATAAAAGAAAACATTTTATTGAAACTGACAGAAAATTGCTTGTGAACTAAAATTTCGGCATATGAAGTTTAAATATTCATAACTTTTTATCCGTTCAACTTTATCTCATAAAATTTTGGAATCATATTCTTGGTCCACTTCTCTAAATATTTGGTAAAGTTTAGCTTGATATGTCATCAGGTATTGGAGATATACGCAAAACAATTTGGCTTAGTTTTTTTTGAACCACGGTGTATATCGTTTTAGCGTCAAATTATTCGGGGAACGAATATACACCCATCACCACGGGTCAAACTTCCGGAAAAATCCCTGTACAAATCGCCAGATCAGGACATACCCCCGCCCCCGGTAGAACATCAATTGAATGAGTTGTGGGGGCACGGACAATCCCTTGGACAAACCCCTGAGAAAACGGTTGAAGGACAAAACCTCCCGGACAATCCCCTTTCGGATAAACCCCCTGGACAATTCCCCCAGGGTAGGACAGAACCCCCCTGCCATGGTATATTATATCGAGCATAAGTTGTCGTACTATAAAACGGCTGTCCAAAGTACGCAAGTTGGATTGATGAAAAGAATTCTCATTAAATAGAAGCTGGGTTGATAAAAAATAAATTTTACTTAATTGAAGCTGGATTGATGAAAATCTTCGTGCATAAATGGTAGCTGGATTGATGAATTTTTTTGCTTAAATAGGAGCGAGATTGATGAAAATCTTCTTGTTTAAATGGAAGCTGGATTGATGAAAATCTTTTTCCTTAAATAGAAGCTGGATTGATGAACATCTGCTTGCTTAAGTGGAAGCTGGATTTATGAAAATATCCTTGCTTAAATTGGAGCTGGATGAAAAAAAAAATGTTATTTAAATAGAAGTTGGATGAAAGGAATTTTTGCCTAAATAGAAGCGGAATTGCCGACGATTCATGCTGTCCTAGATTACACCAACAGGTATTAGCTTCATATCGGAGTGACTGGACGATACTAGTTAACAAGTTACAAGTTCACGCCTGAATGACAGCGACAAGTGTTTACCCGTATGACACTAATTAGTTGACACAGAATGGGGAACTGGATAATTAGCCGAAGTGTGAGCAAACTATATATATATATATATATATATATATATATATATATATATATATATATATATATATGCCTACCAGCAGAAGTAGGCTATTTGTGCAGCAAAGGGGGAAATTGTCCGGGGGTTATTCTCCTAGGCTAAATCAGGGGAGGAATTGTCCGGGTTTTTTTGTCGGGGGGGGGGGTTGTCCAGGGGGGAAATGTCCGCGGCCCGATTAGAATAACACTTTAAAAAAAATTCTGATGAAATACAACAAGTTCTTACAATAAAGTTAAAAGTATTCAACATCTGAAAAATATGTACTTCTGAAATATCTAAATAAGAAAGCCTACTGTATAGATATTTCAAAATAAAAGTGGCACTAATCGACAGAACTATACAGTATACATGCATGTGCATATCCGAACAGTTCTATAGCATCTTTACTTTAACTTGAATTGCAATTGTTTTCAACTTTTAAGCAAGCTGAATAAAAAGTCTGCACATTTGAAAAAGCAAAGTCATTAGGTGGAAACAATTCATGGCAAGAACAATGCTTTACAAGCTCCTCCTGTGTTTCAAGCAATTTGTCACATATACCACATCCAAAAGATTTTGAAAACCACGTATTTGCATCCACAGACAATTTGAGTCTATTCCTTGAAAGGTTTTCACTATCTTTATTTTTCGACAAAAGACTTTCCATTCCACTTGAATCCGGACATGTGTTCATTGAGAAACTTTTGTCTGGTGCATCAATGCAACAGCTGTATTATATCTGACAAAACGGTCAGACAGTTTAGCAATTATTTCACTTCCAATCTTGAGATCCTGAGGGTCAGTTCTTGAATGGACTTCAAACTGCTTTGATGAAAAACTGCTCTTGGAATAAGACGTATTGTTGCGTCTGTGTTGTTTCTCAGTTGCATGAGTTCTTCTATGATACTTTAAACCTGCAATTGTCTTGAATCTCTTATTACAAATCTCACAAATGTATGGTTTTTCAACACTATGGGTTGTCATGTGAGTTTTCAAAGCACCATATTGAGTAAATCCGTTCGGGCACAGCTGGCACCTGTATGGTTTTTCACCACTATGAGTTGTCATGTGAGTTTTCAAAGAACCATATTGAGTAAATCCTTTCTGGCATAGTTGGCACATGTATGGTTTTTCTCCAGCATGGATTCTCAAGTGATACTTCAGAACACAACCTACAGCAAATGATTTCTGACATATCTGGCAACTGTATGGTTTCTCTCCAGTATGAATTCTCATGTGCGTTTTCAGGTGACTACTTCCATTAAATGATTTCTGACATATCTGGCAACTGTATGGTTTCTCTCCAGTATGAATTCTCATGTGCATTTTCAGGTTACCAGTTCCAGTAAATAGTTTCTGACATATCTGGCAACTGTATGGTTTCTCTCCAGTATGAATTCTCATGTGCTTTTTCAGCTGACCATTTTCATTAAATGGATTCTGACATATCTGGCAAATGTATGGTTTCTCTCCAGTATGAGTTCTCATATGGCTTTTCAGTTTATCATCTCCATTAAATGATTTCTGACATATCTGGCAGCTGTACGGTTTCTCTCCAGTATGAATTCTCATGTGCTTTTCTAGATGAATATTTTCATTAAATGATTTCTGACATATATAGCAACTGTACGGTTTCTCTCCAGTATGAATTCTCATATGCATTTTCAGGCCACCAGTTCCAGTAAATGATTTCTGACATATCTGCCAGCTGTATGGTTTCTCTGCAGTATGAATTCTCATGTGATTTTTCAGGTGAGGATTTCCAATAAATGATTTCTGACATATCTGGCAACTGTATGGTTTCTCTCCAGTATGAATTCTCATATGCATTTTCAGGCCACCAGTTCCAGTAAATGATTTCTGACATATCTGGCAACTGTATGGTTTCTCTCCAGTATGAATTCTCATGTGGATTTTCAGATGACTATTTCCAATAAATGATTTCTGACATATCTCGCAACTGTATGGTTTATCTCCAGTATGAATCCTCATGTGCATTTTCAGGTTACCCTTTTCATTAAATGATTTCTGACATATCTGGCAACTGTATGGTTTCACTCCAGTATGAATTCTCATGTGGATTTTCAGTTTACCATTTCCATTAAATGATTTCTGACATAACTGGCAACTGTATGGTTTCTCTCCAGTATGAGTTATCATGTGCATTTTCAGGTTACCAGTTCCAGTAAATGATTTCTGACATATCTGGCAACTGTATGGTTTCCCTTCAGTATGAATTCTCATGTGGCTTTTCAGTTTACCATTTCCATTAAATGATTTCTGACATATCTGGCAACTGTATGGTTTTACTCCAGTATGAGTTATCATGTGCATTTTCAGGTTACCAGTTCCAGTAAATGATTTCTGACATATCTGGCAACTGTATGGTTTCCCTCCAGTATGAATTCTCATGTGCCTTTTCAGCTGACCATTTCCAGTAAATGATTTCTGACATAGCTGGCAACTGTATGGTTTCTCTCCAGTATGAGTTATCATGTGCATTTTCAGGTCACCAGCACCAGTATATGATTTCTGACATATCTGGCAACTGTATGGTTTCTCTCCGGTATGAGTTATCATGTGCATTTTCAGCTGACTACTTCCAGTAAATGATTTCTGACAAATCTGGCAACTGTATGGTTTCTCTCCAGTATGAATTCTCATGTGCATTTTCAGGTTACCAGTTCCAGTAAATAATTTCTGACATATCTGGCAACTGTATGGTTTCTCTCCAGTATGAATTCTCATGTGCTTTTTCAGATTACCCTTTTCATTAAATGATTTCTGACATATCTGGCAACTGTATGGTTTTTCTCCTGTATGAATTCTCATGTGCATTTTCAGGTTACCAGTCCCATTAAATGATTTCTGACATATCTGGCCACTGTATGGTTTCTCTACAGTATGAATTCTTATGTGGCTTTTCAGTTTACCATTTCCATTAAATGATTTTTGGCATATCTGGCAACTGTATTGAATTTCTTCCATTTTAATTCTCGTATTCGCCGTTTAATCGATTACGTCACAATTTTCATCAGTATCGGTTCACTGAAAAACTCTTAGATCATTACAACTAGATTACTAAAGTATATAGTCTCTGAAACTATTAAGCTATGTGTGCTTCCGCAATCGCCAGATACAAATCAAAGGTGGACTATGACTTTTATGACACTGACTTCTGCTGTTCACTGCAATGTAATTGTCTGTGTATGAGATTTTGCAACAACTGTTGCTCCAATGCATGCAATGTTCATCGTAATAATATATATATATATATTCGTTTAATTTAAAATAAGACAATTCCTTGTGATACACCGCACCCAGTTACATGTCAAAAATATAAAATAAAACACAGAAATAATAATAAAGTATAGTAATAATAAAGTTTAAAAAATAAAGTAGCGGCAGCCATAATCATGCGCCAATCTGTCTGTTTGTTGTTAATTTTAGAGGAAAAGGATTTCTTGAGTAACCATTATGTCCTGCTAAAGATGTTCTCGGAAGGATAAATGCCGATGTTACAGGCTACTCCTGCCAAGATGATCGTAGTTAAAAGATGATGGATGTTATAATTATGCGTATAGACTAGTCCATTGCTGCAGCCCTACAGCGAAACTCTTGGATAACGCGATTGACGTGGTTATTCATTGTAAACACATAGGCGACAGTCACGCGGTGAAGATCGTAGATGAAATTGTCAAAAACGCGCAAATAACTCATGGCTTCCTCCGGAGGCATCAAAGAAACAGACCAGGTGGCATGATATAGAATCCAAGTAGCGAAGTCTTGTCTTGTTGTAGTGTTATTGTCCAATTCTGAAAGTCTGCAAAAGAAGTAGGAGGTCCATGCGGTTTTTAGTCGTTACCGTACGAGAAACATTACTGTCACGTGTTGCATAAAAAATAAAATATCGTTAATGTATAGTAATGTCGACTTCATTTCAGATGTTCACAAGAAGGATCCGTGCTTCATCTGACACTGGATGTCATCGCCTGAGTAAAGCAACAAAGAAAAATACACAATGAAGAAATAATGGATACATTTTAAACCTTGTGAAATAGCACATCTCCAGTTCTCCATGCTATTCCTGAGTGTGATTTTGATCGACGATGAAATACAGGGTGGCTCAAAAAAAATGTACCACCGGATAAAATGCGATAACTTCGCTACCGATTGAAATTTTTCTCTGAAAATTTTCGAATTTGTAGAGGAATGAATTTTGAACAAACCCTGAAAGTTTCACTTGAAACATTTCATGTTTGCAAAAGTTACAGCTCTTTAAACTTTCAATTCCGTTTTTTTCAAATATCCGGAGAATCATGTTCCATTACATGTGATTTCATTGCGATTTTTTGGCAAGTTACAACACATAAAGTGATGATAATGTCATACAATCTCACTAAGAGCTGTAAAGAAGCTGTTTATGATGTAAACTGTTAGTATTTGGTCATATTTTGTATATTAAGGTCTCAGTTTGTGAATCCGTTACTGAACGTCATGGGCAAAGTTTCTGCACATGATAAAATGGGAACTTGGACGTTAAGTGAACAGAGACTGGGACATCCCGCGGTCATAGCAAAAGACCCAGTGAAAAGTGGAGCCATGAGCACAGTGAAGGCTATCTGCAAACGTGTTAACTGTTTATGTAACGGAGGTCAGATGTTGAAAGAGAGGCAGGAAGTTGTTGTTTGGTCTGACCTGGGACTAATATCGATCGATATTAGTCCCAGGTCTGACATGGAAAAAGCGCCATGTTCAGGAAATTCGCTTGGTAGTCGAAAGGGTCAAGTTTGCAAAGCACATCATGGTTTCAGCATCAGCTATGCTGGCGTGTGTTACGGCTGCAAGAAAATACTGCATTTAAAAACAATTCAGTAGGTTAAATGTCAAACTCATCGCTGAACTCTCTTACCCAGAGCCATTGAAGACCAGGTATGCTCTAACATTCGGGTTTTAATTTCCAGCAGGACGGTGCGCCTGCTTGCTCGCACGGCAAGTTTGATTATGATGGCGCTACCTTATTACCATCAACTGAAGTAAATTCATTGGCAAAGATGACTAACAAACTCGCCAGACCTTAGCCCTCTTGCTTATCACGTCTGGTGAGCTATGCTGGAACGCTGCAAGACATTTCATCCCAAGTTGAAGAACATTGGCCAGCTGAAGCAAGTCTTGCTGCTAATGGGGGGTCAGTTGCCGCAGGACCCGACCAACAAGGCGATACTGAGCTTCACAAAAAGAAGTTGAGCTTGTGCTAAGGCAGGGAGTGGACACTCTCATTATACCTTACAATAAATTGCAAAACGAAATTCTGAGGTCGTAGCGAAAAGTGATATTATTTGACATAGAAATCTGCAAGTGACGTTCATTTTCCGCGAAAATTTGAAAAAACGAAATTTTAAGTTTGAACAGCTGCAACTTTTGCAAACATGAAAAGTTTCAACTGAAACTTTCAGGGATTGTTGCAAATTCATTCCCATGCAAATTGGTAATTTTTCGCAGAAAAAGTTCAATCGGTTGCGAAGATATCGCATTTTATCCGGTGGTACATTTTTTTTGAAGCCACCCTGTAGTTGACATTCATTTAAATAAACGACACAATATATCCAATGTCACGTTCCAGATGAACATTTATGTAGGAACAGAAATTTGAAGCTTTAACAAAATGCTGTTCATTATCATCATGTACCTGCTAAAAAGAGCAGAAATTTATTTTATACTAGCTGTACCCGGCCACGCTTTGCTGTGGCAGAAAAGACCCTCCCCCTCTCCTCTCCTCTCCCCTTCCCCCTCCTTTTGCCCCCCTCCCCTTGCCCCTCCCCTCCCTGCATCCCCCATCTCTCCCCTCCCTACTCGTCCCGCTCCCTCCCCTCCTTTCCTCCCTCACACATTCTGCAAACCCGGCCGTGTTGGAACTAAACGTTTTGGTGAAGTTTCGAAAGCAATCAATGAAGAAAGTTCGGAGATCTTTGAAGCCGTGCCAAACGCGGTTACATTTTTATTTATATAGATATAAACAGATGATGATGATGATGGTTCTCTGCCCGAAGGCAGGTTCATTGGCTTTACGCCCCTGGGGATGAGATGAGTGAGGTGGTTTCCCGTTGCCTTCCCCACAGACAATAATGGGTAAGCAACTTGCCTAAGGTCGCTCCGCAGGAGCTTTCGCCTCTGCGTCCCACACGTACTAGCCCGAGATATCTAAATCTCTAAATGTCAAATCCCAGCCCAGGGCTTGAACCGCAGTCCGTTGTATCCAACAGACGAATACCGTTCGCGTTTACCGGTGTAGCTAACTAGGCCAGTATAAAAAGACAGAACATAATTTCAATTGTGCCTGTTATTGTAGGGCTCTTATCATTTTGTTGTTTAGTGACCAGTTAGTAATAATGATATGTCACACTTCCAGCGCCCAGTGCTTACCAGTTAAACCATCTACGATGCAGTTTATCTAAAAACTGCAAATAGCACAATGAAATAATTTTAAGGTAGATCATATCATATCTTAGAATGATTTACACGCTATTTTTGATTAAGAATATCCAACATAAAAGTTCATCTGCATGTTCAATCCAATTGCAGATCCATCTCACCTATCAAATCCATTAAAATGTAAAATCATTGAACACATAACAATATGAATAGCATGCATTGAAATATCACTTATAAATCAACTGATTCACTAAACCTTCAAATTTCAGTCTGTATAGTGTATACCATAAGTTTCATTTAACACAATCCACTTTTCTTTGCTATTCATAATGATATCTAAATAGAACTACATGAATAAGAGTGAGATGGCAGAACCATCTTCATTATCATTTAACCCACTACTGACTACGGTGTACTAAATGGTAAGAAAAAATCCTATAATATTCGGTCGGTAAATGGTTAAATATCTCTTTCCTTTTGATGGTTTCTCAGGTGCTTCAACATCTCTCTGCGGGTGTCACGACAAATCGTCCACCGACAACTCGTCCAACGACAACTCGTCCACCGACATCTGGTTCACCGAAATAAAAGCCGGATTATTGAGAAAACGCTTGGGAAATAGAAGCTGGATGAAGGTTCTTTATTTACGAATTAGGAGTTGGATTTATGGGAAAAAAGTCTAATGGTTTCCTTGCTTAAATAGAAGCTGAATTGATGATTTTCATCATGTGTCTCAACATGCATCCAGCTTCTACTTCATATCAAACAAAAACTTGATCCATCTTCCATTTCTTAAGCGTCTTTTCATCAATCCAGCTTCTATTTCACCTGTAAAAACATTAATCCAGGTTCTATTTCCCAAGCATTTTCTCAATAATACGACTTCCATTTTAGTGGACGAGTTGTCGGTGGACGAGTTGTCCGTGGACGAGTTGTCTTTGGACGAGTTGTCGTTGGACCAGTTGTCGTGGAACCCTCTCTGCGTTGATGGTGTATTAAAGCACATGTTGCCCTGATAGCAATTTAATTGTTTGATGGTTTCAGATCCTGACACTGAATTGATTTTAACGTTTTATGGTCGTGTGCTTAACCGAGTGTCACAGCTGATCAAACGAAGCGCTCGTGAATAAGCTGGTCTCTCCGCATGGCTTTAGATTGGCGCCATAAAAAATTTGGAGATTACGACAACAAGTATGATAACTTAACAGGCATTATCCATAACATTATTTTCAGACAGATGGCACTTTGTTTCGGTAAAGTTGTTGTTTAATAACCATTTTAAAGGCAAAGTCTAGATTAATTACACATTTGCATGTGCTATCGAGGGAGGAGTGGGGTAAACGTGTAGTTTAGCGTAATACATTATTACGCTAAACTACATGTTTACCGAGAAGTGACAAATATACACTGACTTTTGCCAGCGCAAGTGGCATTGAGTTATTATAACGAACCATTAAATTTCCGGAAAATTTTCAAATCCAACTTCTGATTCAGCGATATAATTTTCATCAATCGAACTCCTATTTTCCCATAAATTATTTTCATCATTCCACCAGAGTTTCTATGCATAACCCTAACCTAACACTAACCGACCCTCACGACGTCTATCCAGAACCTAACCGAAACTCACGAAGACTACTCTCTCGTCATATATTATTATAGTCAGGATTTGTAGGCTATATGCAGCAATGACAACTACGACATTAACGACAGCGCCGTAAGAATAAGTAAGCATTTTTCGTATCCATGGTAAATGTAAACCATTAAATGTGGATGTTAACAAAATTATACTCAAATAATTACAAAATCTAACCAAGTTTGGGATTAAAGAAGAATCTTCTCGTTATCATGTTTTAGGAAGTTTTATCCGTACAAAATGGCGAACGATCAAAGAGTTTCACGACAACTACGACTGAGCTTGAGTTTCCCGAAGTACGTCCTGTCACCTAGCGGAATACATTTTGGGATTCCCGATGTGAATACCGGTGGCGAGTTTCCAAAAGCCTGTATGGCGCAACGCATACGATTTCCTATTGGGCAGTAATACTGGAAGAGGCGAAGACCGTAGGGGGAGAAGGTAGTTGATGTTAGCAGTTACTGTTGTTGGTGAAGCTGTAGTGTTGGCTATTAGCTTGACCAACAACTGTTAAACAACCAACGCAAAAATCAAGAATCTAATGACGACACTAACCCTAACACTAACCCTAACCGACCCTCACGACGCAAAAATCATAAGAATCTAATGACGACACTAACCCTAACACTAACCCTAACCGACCCTCACGACGCAAAATCATAAGAATCTAATGACGACACTAATCCTAACACTAACCATAACCGACCCTCACGACGCAAAAATCATAAGAATCTAATCTAATGACGACACTAACCCTAACACTAACCATAACCGACCCTCACGACGCAAAAATCATAAGAATCTAATCTAATGACGACACTAACCCTAACACTAAACCTAACCGACCCTCACGACGCGAAACCTTACCCTATACGCGAAAAACACCTAGGTCTTCTATGTTATAACCATGCTTAAATTTAACGATAAAGAGCGCTAAAGATTACCTGTGCAAAATGTTCCTCCATACGTAGGGTCATTTGTAAGAAATTTTAAACGTTTTACATTGCAATCCGTCAAAAATCGTGAGAGCCTGCGTGTCGCACGTGTTGTTGACAGTATGCTACTGTCTACAAAGGGATTGTCAGAAATTGTACTCGACAACCTCCTCCCCTACGGAAATCGCCTCTTCCAGTATTACTGCCCAATAGGAAATCGTATGCGTTGGGCCATACAGGCTTTTGGAAACTCGCATACCGGTGTCACGACAACTCGTCTACCGACAACTCGTCTAACGACAAGTGGTCTCCGGACAATTCGTCTAACGACAACTGGTCTACTGGCAACTGATCCAGCGCTTGATAAATGGAAGCTGGATGACAGGTTTTAGAGGTGAAGTGGAGGTTGGATTGATGAAAAAGCGCAAGAGAAATGGAATCTGGATGATGGTTCTTTTACAGGTGAAATATAAGCTGGATTGACGAAAATAACGCATGATAAATAAAAGCTGGATGAAGTTATTTCTAGATCTCAAATAGAAGCTGGATTGATAAGAAAACCGCTTAGGTAATGGAAGCTGGATGAGGGTATTTTTATATCTGAAATAAAAGCTGGATTGACTAAAATAACAGGTGAGAAATAGAAGCTGGATGAAGTTATTTTTAGATTTGAAGTAAAAATGGGTGCATGTCGGAATACATGAATGCAAATCATCAATCCAGCTTCCATTTACGCTAAAAACCCATTTTTGTAAATCCAGCTTCTATTTCATCAATACTATTCGTCTGTAGACCAGTTGTCGTTAGACCAATTGTCCGGAGACGAGTTGTCGGTAGACGAGTTGTCGTTAGACGAGTTGTCGTGGAACCGTGAATACCAAAAAGCCAATTCAGTAAGTAGGCCTAGAACTTTTGCATAATATTTCAGAAATAAAATTTAGTGTGCCGCATACCTTGGCTATGCCATCCTACTGCCATATTCCTGCAATTGAATGTGCTACCATGGGATAGGCCTAAAAAAAGTACACGAATAATGGGTGGAATTGTCCATCCCTTCTGGGTCTTCCCTTCTTAACCAAAATAATTATGTTAACCCTTGAACGGTAACCTTTTTTTTACACCGGTCCTCGGTAACCTGGGGGTGTTTTCTACCCCCAGGGGTAACTGCTGTTGTTTGTGAGGTAGGAACGAATTTTTTTCAACGATACAGTAGGCCTACATCATACATGCATACATGCATACATGAATACATACATACATACATACATACATACATACATACATACATACATACATACATACATACATACATACATACATACATTATGTTGCTTGTGCAATGTTGTCTGTTGGGGTGCAGATTCTCCTTTGCAATTAGGTTTTCTTCATAACATCTCGTTTTTCTGCACCATAATTATTGAAAATATGTTGACAGTAGCCCGGGGGGGGTCCTATGCATAATTTTTTTTAAAGAAATTGAAGAATGGTCAATTTTAGGAAAAGTCACCAAAGCGATTGTAAAAATTTCTAGTACTTCCTTTAATAGCACCAGTTACAACAGTCTGGGGGTAGAAATTACCCCCAGGTTACCGTTCAAGGGTTAAATCATTGTTCACTGCCATAATTTTATCATGTTTGTTGTTTTGGTTCAGGAAAAAATAAATAAAGACATAATTTAGAAAAAAACATCAATAAACGGTGCCGTTTATGGAGCTGTCGATCACACAATAAATAATGAAAATGAAGTGATTGCTACCCTGTCTCATCGTCTCATCCGTTTTAGTGCTGTAGATGTTACTGATAAACCAGGTGAAAGTTTCTCAAGCAGCATACATCTTGATTCTGGTGTAATTGCAAGTCCTTTACGAGGAATTGAAGATGGAGAATGCCTGTCTTCCAGCAACATCAAAATCATATGTGGATGCAAAAGTTACTTTGCCCAAAAAAATTGGATGTGGTATTTGTGATGAACTTCTTGAAACAGAGAATGAATTTCTGGATCATTGTTCTGGGCATCAATTTTCTCCACCTGATGAATTTGCTTTTCACTTGTGTTGATCTTTGCCTTGTCATTATCACCGACTTTGAAATTAAACATTTTCTTTGTGTAGCAAATTAGTTGCTGATCAAAAGAACTACCGGTACATGTCAATTCTGTAATCTAAGTTGAAACAGGCAATTTAACATCAATTGTGGCGATTAGATAATAACTGTTGCGGAAGCTAAATCCTATATAAAACACTTGATACAAAAAACCTGGAGGTTCAACTATTGACGTGAAAGCGAAGCGTCATCACGTTGATATGAAAACTATGTGGTGGATGGATCCGATTTGACCAGGGTCTATGTCATCTATGACAACAGAGGCCGTTATCCTGGACCGACATTTGCTTGGCATATTACAGCACTTAATAAGCAATGTATAAAACTATGTAAACGCAGAAACCAACAAACATATGCGCGGATGTTCAATTACGGAATGGAATAATATATAATGGATCATTTATAAACGTCACGTCGAGCAGAAAACAGATTAGACGCTTCTTTTTGAAGACGACTCTAGAGGTTTATTGTCACCGGTCTTGATGAATGTTCTGATGGTTTCTGTTGTAAAATGAATCTGGCAGTTGACAGCGACTGATGCTTGTGTAATTGAGAATTCCGAGTGAGAAGGATTCTGCAGTTGGCGCTGACCTTGCAAGAGGCGAGTGCAACAATTCACTTTTAAATAGACGGACAACACCGATGATATGATTGTGAGAGACTTAAGTGAGTGCATGAAGCTACTTAGATTGAATTTGATCGTCCGATCATCTTGAACTTGTGCATCGATTCTAAATCAACAAATCTGGCGTTGACAAATTTGTTGACGCCTATTTCTACATTACTTCTACCATAGTAACCAGTCGAAGCGAAAAACCTGAGTAAACCCTTTGGTGACAAGTCCGACCAAACTTTAGTCAACCTGCAGTTCTACGTACGCTGTCAAATCAAAATGATAACAAATTTCGGTCTAAAATAATAGCAGGTGCTATGAAGTGTGGAGGGAAAAAGCTTTCCTGGAAGCATTCGCACAAGAACGGGAGTAACTTTCAATAACTCATGAACCATTGACATACTTATTTGACTGCCAGGAACATTGGCATAATTTGTTTTTCATGTTGATTGTTGATATGTCTACGGGGAGCTGACATTAACCCTGGACAAAAACACTCCGGACATCAACCCCCGGGTTGAGCATTCATACATTATCTGGTCGTACACAGGTTGTATAACTTGTATTGATGAAAATAATTATCATGAAATAGAAGTCGGATTGTTACAGAGTCAGTTTTACTCAGATGGAACCTGGATTGATAAATATATTCTTACTTAAATTGAAGCTGGAATGATGACAATGTTTTGGTCTAAATTGCAAATGGATTGATGAAAAACAATTAATTGTTATTTACATATTATAAGTTGGTTTCTGTTGCAAGAAAGTGACATTGATGATATTATGTTTCCTTAAATGGAAGTTGGATTGACGAAAAGATTTCATAGCTTAAAGAGAAGTTTTTGTGGTGAAAATTATAGTTTTAATAGAAATTGGATGAAAAAGTTGTTGTTTAAACAGTACATGGAATGAGGAAACGAATCCTTGCCTAAATGAAGCTGGATTTGTTCAATTTATGCCATTTGACCGTAGACGAAACGTCCGTATGCGAAATCCAATGCTGTATTAGCCTATTTACAAGATATGGTATTTCACAACAAACTCAAACTCCATGGGTGTGGTTGTTACCCGACACAAATAAGCTTGGTGGCTTGAGGGTTAGGATACAATGACGGTTGGCAAGGATCGATATGTTTTGACTGACCAGAATTAGCCTAGAGAAGAGTGGGATCCATAATCCCAGACGTAATAGACCACTTAACGATAAGGATTGTGTGATAATAATTAGCTTAAAATCTATATTATTATCACATCGGGGCAATAGAATATCATAGCCAAGGTCTACGGCACAGATATATTTTTTGTATCTAAAATATGTCAAAAGATTAAAGCAAAGCCTTTTAAACTAGTCTTTTAACGATTTTATTGAACGAACGTCTCAGCGGTTGCAAACTTGAATATAAAATATTATATTCGCTTAATGACAGAGCGGACATTTTAAAATTCATAGCTACTATCCATCGTGGTGAAAAACAATTTAATCGCTCGCCATTTTGTTCGGATGAGGGTTTTTGAAAAAAAATCACATGTAGATTAAGGTTCGTTTCATTCCAAATATTTCTATTATTCTGTGAGTAGGGCCTATAACTAAGCAAATTTTTCTAAGCAATCTTACCGTCTACCAGGTTATTATACTGTATATCGTTTTAGCGTCAAATTATTCGGGGAACGAATATACACCCATCACCACGGGTCAAACTTCCGGAAAAATCCCTGTACAAATCGCCAGATCAGGACATACCCCCGCCCCCGGTAGAACATCAATTGAATGAGTTGTGGGGGCACGGACAATCCCTTGGACAAACCCCTGAGAAAACGGTTGAAGGACAAAACCTCCCGGACAACCCCCTTTCGGATAAACCCCCTGGACAATTCCCCCAGGGTAGGACAGAACCCCCCTGCCATGGTAGATTATATCGAGCATAAGTTGTCGTACTATAAAACGGCTGTCCAAAGTACGCAAGTTGGATTGATGAAAAGAATTCTCATTAAATAGAAGCTGGGTTGATAAAAAATAAATTTTACTTAATTGAAGCTGGATTGATGAAAATCTTCTTGCCTAAATGGAAGCTGGATTGGTGAAAATTTCTTGCTTAAATAGAAGCAGGATTTATGAAAATATTCTTACCTAAATGGAAGCTGGATTGATAAAATCGTTTTGCTTAAGTAGAAGCTGGATTGATGAACATCTGCTTGCTTAAGTGGAAGCTGGATTGATGAAAATATCCTTGCTTAAATTGGAGCTGGATGAAAAAATTAATAATTTAAATGGAAGCTGGATAAAAGGAATTTTTGCCTAAATAGAAGCTAAATTACTGACGATTCATGCTGTCTTAGATTACACCAACAGGTTTTAGCTTCATATCGGAGTGACTGAACGACACTAACAAGTTATAAGTTCACGCCTGAATGACAGCGACAGATGTTTACCTGTATGACACTAATTAGTTGACACAGCATGAGGAACTGGATAATTAGCCGAAGTTTAAACAAACTATAGGCCTACCAGCCGAAGTAGGCTTTTTGCTCAGCAAAGGGGGGAATCGTCCGGGGGGTTAATCTCCTAGGCTAAATCAGAGGAATTGTCGAGGGGTTTTTTGTCCGGGGGGGGGAAGGGTTGCCCGGGAGAGTTGTCCAGGGGGGAAATGTCGAAAAATAAAGATATAGAATACCTTTCTAGTAGCAAACTCAAATTGTCTGTGGATGCAAATACGTGGTTTTCAAAATCTAATGCTGAGAATAACACTTTTAAAAATTTCTGATGAAATACAACAAGTTCTTACAATAAAGTTAAAAGTGTTCAACATCTCAAAAATATGTACTTATGAAATATCTAAATAAGAAAGCCTAGTAAATGTATAAATATTTCGAAATAAAAGTGGCACTAATCGACAGAACTATACAGTATACATGCATGTGCATATCCGAACAGTTCTATAGCATCTTTATTTAAATTCAATTACAATTGTTTTCAACTTTTAAGCATGCTGAATAAAAAGTCTGCGCATTTGAAAAAGCAAAGTCATTAGGTGGAAACAATTCATGGCAAGAACAATGCTTTACAAGCTCCTTCCATGTTTCAAACAATTCGTCACACATACCACATCCAAAAGATTTTGAAAACCACATATTTGCATCCACAGACAATTTGAGTTTGCTACTAGAAAGGTATTCTATATCTTTATTTTTCGACAAAAGACTTTCCATTCCACTTGAATCCGGACATGTGTTCATTGAGAAACTTTTGTCTGGTGCATCAATGCAACCAGCTGTATTATATCTGACAAAACCGTCAGACAGTTTAGCAATTATTTCACTTCCAATCTTGAGATCCTGAGGGTCAGTTCTTGAAAAGACTTCAAACTGCTTTGATGAAAAACTGTTCTTGGAATAAGACGTATTGTTGCGTCTGTGTTGTTTCTCAGTTGCATGAGTTCTTCTATGATACTTTAAACCTGCAATTGTCTTGAATCTCTTATTACAAATCTCACAAATGTATGGGTTGTCATGTGAGTTTTCAAAGCACTATTGAGTAAATCCGTTCGGGCACAGCTGGCACCTGTATGGTTTTTCACCACTATGAGTTGTCATGTGAGTTTTCAAAGAACCATATTGAGTAAATCCTTTCTGGCATAGTTGGCACATGTATGGTTTTTCTCCAGCATGGATTCTCAAGTGATACTTCAGAACACAACCTACAGCAAATGATTTCTGACATATCTGGCAACTGTATGGTTTCTCTCCAGTATGAATTCTCATGTGCGTTTTCAGGTGACTACTTCCATTAAATGATTTCTGACATATCTGGCAACTGTATGGTTTCTCTCCAGTATGAATTCTCATGTGCATTTTCAGGTTACCAGTTCCAGTAAATAGTTTCTGACATATCTGGCAACTGTATGGTTTCTCTCCAGTATGAATTCTCATGTGCTTTTTCAGCTGACCATTTTCATTAAATGATTTCTGACATATCTGGCAAATGTATGGTTTCTCTCCAGTATGAGTTCTCATATGGCTTTTCAGTTTATCATCTCCATTAAATGATTTCTGACATATCTGGCAGCTGTACGGTTTCTCTCCAGTATGAATTCTCATGTGCATTTTCAGGTTACCAGTTCCAGTAAATAATTTCTGACATATCTGGCAACTGTATGGCTTCTCTCCAGTATGAATTCTCATGTGCTTTTCTAGATGAATATTTTCATTAAATGATTTCTGACATATCTGGCAACTGTACGGTTTCTCTCCAGTATGAATTCTCATGTGATTTTTCAGGTGAGGATTTCCAATAAATGATTTCTGACATATCTGGCAACTGTATGGTTTCTCTCCAGTATGAATTCTCATGTGCATTTTCAGGCCACCAGTTCCAGTAAATGATTTCTGACATATCTGGCAACTGTATGGTTTCTCTCCAGTATGAATTCTCATGTGGATTTTCAGATGACTATTTCCAATAAATGATTTCTGACATATCTGACAACTGCATGGTTTCTCTCCAGAATGAATCCTCATGTGCATTTTCAGGTTACCCTTTTCATTAAATGATTTCTGACATATCTGGCAACTGTATGGTTTCTCTCCAGTATGAATTCTCATGTGGATTTTCAGTTTACCATTTCCATTAAATGATTTCTGACATATCTGGCAACTGTATGGTTTCCCTTCAGTATGAATTCTCATGTGGCTTTTCAGTTTACCAGTTCCATTAAATGATTTCTGACATATCTGGCAACTGTATGGTTTCTCTCCAGTATGAGTTATCATGTGCATTTTCAGGTTACCAGTTCCAGTAAATGATTTCTGACATATCTGCATTGATGAAAGATGACATAGCTGGATTGATGAAAGATGCACAACAAATGGAGGTTGGTTTAAGGAGTCTTATGGCTGAAATTGAAGCTGGATACATCATGAAGCACATGAATGAAAGACATCAATCCAGCTTCCATTTCTCATGCTTTTTTTCGTCAATCCGGTTTCCTTTTCTCAAGGTTTTTTCTTCACTAGAGCTGTATTTCAGCCCCCAAAAAGCCATCCACCCTCAATTTCAGCAATAAAATACCCTCATCCAGCTTCAATTTATCCATACCGTTTTGTCCATACCATTTTGTCCGCATTTTGTCTGGCAGAAATTCAGCACAGTTGCCAGATATGTGAGATATCATTTAATGACAGTCAATTGCAGAAGTGCACTAGAACCAAATAAAACTACGGAAGTTTTGCTTGAAGTGATACTATATACGTATGTGGTAAATAGTGTGATTATGATCAAATAGCTCTTCAAAGAATTGACACTGAAATTTTTTGTAAAATTGTGAAATTTTCAATTATGCGAGGAGTCTCATGATGAGTGTGAGAATTGATATGGCAGAAATTCAGCACAGTTGCCAGATATGTGAGATATCATTTAATGACAGTCGTGCTTTGAACAAACACATGATAATCCATCCTGGAAAGAAAACATACAGTTGCCAGATATGTAAGAAATCATTTTATGAAAGTTTTTTTCTGAAAACGCACATGAGAATCCATACTGGAGAAAAACCATTCAGTTGCCAGCTATGTCTGAAATCATTTAGTCAAAGTGGCAATCTAAATATGCACATGAGAATCCACAATGCTGAAAAACCTTACAAGTGCGAGCTTTGTCAGAAATCATTTAATCGAAGTTCTACTCTGAAAATGCACATGCGAACACATACTGGTGAAAAACCATACAGGTGCCAGAAGTGTCAGTTATCATTTACTGCAAGTAGTTCTCTGAAAAGGCACATAGCATCCCATACTGGTGAGAAACCATACAGGTGCCAGGTTTGTCAGAAATCATTTTCTATAGTTTCTGCTCTGACTAAGCACTTAGGAATATGTAAAAAATCATTTACTGAAAGTAGTTCTCTGAAAATGCCCATCGGAATACAATCTAAAAAAAGACCATACAGTTGCCAGATATGTAAGAAGTCATTTAATCAAAATGATCATCTGAAAGCGCACATGAGATCACATACTGGAGAGAAACCATACAAGTGCAAGCTATGTCTGAAATCATTTAGTCAACATGGCAATCTGAATTTGCACAAGAGAATCCACACTGCTGAAAGACCATACAAGTGCAAGCTTTGTCAGAAATCATTTAATCGGAAAGATGTTTTGAAAACGCACATGAGAATACACACTGGAGAAAAACCATACGATTGCCAGATATGTCAGTTATTATTTAATCGTAGTTCTTCTCTGAAAATGCACATGAGAATACATTCTGACGAAAAACCATACATGTGTCAGGTATGTAAAAAAACATTTTTAGAAGGTTGTGCTCTGAAGATACACGTCAGATGCCATGCTGTAGAAAAACCATACTTGTGCCAGTTCTGTCATAAATCATTTGCTCTCCATAGGTATCTGAGGAAGCACATAAAAACCCATACTGGTTTAAAACCATACATTTGTGAGATTTGTAATAAATAATTCAAACAACGTCAAAATCTTACGACGCATGCAGAGACTCATGCAACTGTAAAGCAAGATGGACTCAATATGTCATTTACCAAGAACAGTTTTTCACCAAAGCAATTTAAACTCTGTAAAATAACACAGCCACAGAAGATTGAAAATGAAGTGATTGCTAACCTGTCTCATCGTTTCATCAGTTTTACTACTGTAGATGTTACTGATAAATCAGGTGAAAGTTTCTCAAACGACATACATCTTGATTCTGGTGCAATTGCAAGTCCTTTACGAGGAATTAAAGATGGAGAGTGCACATTTACTAGCAAAACCAAATCGTCTCTGGATTCCAAAGTGACTTTGTCAAAATCTTTTGGATTTGGCATTTGCGACGAATTGCTTGAAACAGAGAATGAATTTCTGGATCATTGTTCTGGACATCAATTTTCTCCACCTGATGAATTTGCTTTTTACCTGTGTTGATCTTTACCTCATCATCACCGACCTTGAAATTAAACCTTTTCTTGGTGTAACAAATTAGTTGTTTATCTTTAGAAAGAACTTATAACCTACATGTTAATTCTGTAATCTAAGTAGGAGTTAAAAACAGGCAATTTAACATCGTGGCGATTATATAATAACTGTTGGGAAGCTAAATCTTACAAAACACTTGATACGAAAAACCTGGAGGTTCAACTATTGACGTGAAAGCGAAGCGTCATCACGTTGATATGAAAACTATGTGGTGGATGGATCTGATTTGACCAGGGTCTATGACAACAGACCGTTACCCTGGACAGATATTTGCTTGGTATATTACATCACTTAATAAGCAATGTAAAAAACTATGTAAACGCAGAAACCAGTTAACAATGACCAACAGATGCGCGGATGATCTCAAATTACGGAATGGAATAATATAATGGAAGAGTTATGGAACATTTATAAACGTCAGGAGCAGAAAACGGATTAGACGTTTTCTTTTGAAGACGACTCTAGAGATGCATCGATTCTAAATCAACAATTCTGGCTTTGACGAATTTGTTGACGCCTATTTCTACATTACTTCTACCATAGTAACCAGACGAAGCGAAACCTGAGGAAAGCCGTGAATGACAAGTCCGACCAAACAGAAGTCAACCTGGAGATCTACTCTGTCAAATCAAACTGCTAACAAACTTCGGTCTATAATATCTGTGAAGTGTGGAAGAAAAAGATTTATAATGGAACCATTATAAACGTCAGGATCAGAAAACGGATTAGACGCTTCTTTTTGAAGACGACTCTAGAGGTTCATTGTCACCGGTCTTGATGAATGTTCTGATGGTTTCTGTTGTAAAATGAAGCTGGCAGTTGACACTGACTGATGCTTGTGTAATTGAGAATTCCGAGTGAGAAGGTTCTGCAGTTGGCGCTGACCTTGCAAGAGGCGAGTGCAACAATTTATTTGTAAATAGACCGACAACACCGATAATATGATTGTGAGAGACTTAAGTGAGCGAAGCCAGTAGATTGTATTTGATCGTTCAATCGTCTTGAACTTGTGCATCGATTCTAAATCAACAAATCTGGCGTTGACGAATTTGTTGACGCCTATTTCTACATTACTTCTACCATAGTAACCAGACGAAGCGAAACCTGAGTAAACCGTGGGTGGCAAGTCCGACCGAACTTTAGTCAACCTGGAGTTCTACACTGTCAAATCAAAATACTAAAAAATTCGGTCTACATAATAGCAGTGCTATGAAGTGTGGAGGGAAAAGCTTTCCTGGAAGCATTCGCACAAGAACGGGAGTAACTTTCAATAACTCATGAACCATTGACATACTTATTTGACTTCCAGGAACATTGGCATAATTTATTTTTTCATGTTGATTGTTGATATGTCTACGGGGAGCCGACATTAACCCTGGACAAAAACACTCCGGACATCAACCCCCGGGTTGAGCATTAATACATTATCTGGTCGTACACAGGTTGTATAACTTGTATTGATGAAAATAATTATCATGAAATAGAAGTCGGATTGTTACAGAGTCAGTTTTACTCAAATATAACCTGGATTGATAAATATATCCTAACTAAAATTGAAGCTGGAATGATGACAATGTTTTGGTCTAAATTGCAAATGGATTGATGAAAAACAATTTATTGTTATTTAAATATTATAAGTTGGTTTCTGTTGCAAGAAAGTGAAATTGATGATATTATGTTTCCACGTTGGCCGCTGATTTGCTGTGTTAAATGACTCAATTTGGGACGTGTTAACACGTCCCTCGTGGCCAATGTGCCACTATATGCGTGAAAATAATTTACGACGCTAAAGTCCACGTTTACCAAGTTGTTGTTTAAACAGTACATGGAATGAGGAAACGAATCCTTGCCTAAATGAAGCTGGATTTGTTCAATTTATGCCATTTGACCGTAGACGAAACGTCCGTATGCGAAATCCAATGCTGTATTAGCCTATTTACAAGTTATGATATTTCACAACAAACTCAAACTCCATGGATGTTTTTGTTAACTGCCCCTTGGTTGTCTTTGTCACAACTAAGCTTGGTGGCTTGAGGGTTAGGATTCAATGACGGTTGGCAAGGATCGATATGTTATGACTGACCAGAATTAGAGAAGAGTGGGATCCATAATCCCAGACGTATTAGACCACTTAACGATAAGGATTGTGTGATAATCATTAGCTTAAAATCTTTATTATTATCACATCGGGGCAATAGAATATAATAGCCAAGGTATACGGCACAGATATATTTTTTGTATCTAAAACATGTCAAAAGCAAAGCCTTTTAAACTAGTCTTTTAACGATTTTATTGAACGAACGTCTCAGCGGTTGCAAACTTGAATATAAACTATTATATTCGCTAGATGACAGAGCGGACGTTTCAAAATGCAAAGCTAATAGCCATCGTGGTGAAAAACAATTTAATCGCTCGCCATTTTGTTCGGATGAGAGTTTTTGAAAACAAATCACATGTAGATTAAGGTTCGTTTCATTCCAAACATTTCTATAATTCTGTGCGTAGGGCCTATAACTAAGCAAATTTTGCTAAGCAATCTTACCGTCTACCAGGTTATTATACTGTATTTCGTTTTAGCGTCAAAATTATTCGGGGAACGAATATACCCCCATCACCATGGGTCAAACTTCCGGAAAAATCCCTGTACAAATCGCCAGATCAGGACATACCCCCGCCCCGGGTAGAACATCAATTGAATGAGTTGTGGGGCCCCAAGGCCGTAGCCAGGATTTTATTTCGGGGGGTGTTTTCAATGGCGGCGCCAAAAAATTTTTGTCGTCCGGTCAAAATCTTGTGAAAAATTTTCATTTTCGCCGCCAAATTTTCTGATGACCTTTTTTTTTTTTTTAGTCGTCCGGTCGAAATCTTGAGAAAAATTCCCATTTTCTCGGGGGGTGTTTTCGTGGCTTTTTCATGGTTTTTGCTTAAAAAATTAGAAAATGCATTGGATTTTTTTATGCATTTTCCATTTCGGGGGGTGTTCAAACACCCAAAACACCCCCCTAAATACGGCCTTGTGTGGGGGCACGGACATTCCCTTGGACAAACTCCTGAGAAAACGGTTGTAGGACAAAACCTCCCGGACAACCCCCTTTCGGATAAACCCATGGACAATTCCCCAGGGCATGACAGAACCCCTTGGTAGAATATATTGAGCATAAGTTGTCTTACTAGGCCTATAAAACGGCTGTCCTAAGTGCGCAAGTTGGATTGGTGAAAAGAATTGTCATTAAATAGAAGCTGGGTTGATAAAAAATAAATTTGACTTAATTGAAGCTGGATTGATGAAAATCTTCTTGCCTAAATGGAAGCTGGATTGGTGAAATTTTTTTGCTTAAATAGAAGCTGGATTGATGAAACTCTTCTTGCCTAAATGGAAGCTGGATTGATGAAATCGTTTTGCTTATGTAGAAGCTGGATTGATGAACATCTGCTTGCTTAAGTGGAAGCTGGATTGTTGAAAATATACTTGCTTAAATTGGAGCTGGATGAAAAAAAAATTATTTAAATAGAAGCTGGATGAAAGGAATTTTTGCCTAAATAGAAGCTAAATTACTGACGATTCATGCTGTCTTAGATTACGCCAACAGGTATTAGCTTCATATCGGAGTGACTGAACGACACTAACAAGTTACAAGTTCACGCCTGAATGACAGCGACAGATGTTTACCTGTATTGCACTAATTAGTTGACACAGCATGAGGAACTGGATAATTAGCTGAAGTTTAAACAAACTATAGGCCTACCAGCAGAAGTAGGCTATTTGCGCAGCCGGGGCGGGGGTTAATCTCCTAGGCTAAATCAGGGGAATTGTAGAGGGTTTTTTGTCAGGTGGAAGGGGGGGGGTGGGTGAGGAGGAGTTTGCCCGGGGGGGGGAGTTGTCCAGAGGGGAAATGTCTGCGCCCCGCTGAGAATAACACTGATGAAATACTTGTAACAAGTTCTTACAATAAGGTGAAAAGTGTTCAACATCTCAAAAATATGTACTTCTGAAATATCTATAAGAAAGCCTACTGTATAAATATTTCGAAATAAAAGTGGCACTAATCGACAGAACTATACAGTATACATGCATGTGCATAATTATCCGAACAGTTCTATAGCATCTTTATTTTAATTCAATTACAATTGTTTTCAACTTTTAAGCATGCTGAATAAAAAGTCTGCGCATTTGAAAAAGCAAAGTCAATAGGTGGAAACAATTCATGGCCAGAACAATGCTTTACAAGCTCCTTCCATGTTTCAAACAATTCGTCACATATACCACATCCAAAAGATTTTGAAAACCACGTATTTGCATCCACAGACAATTTGAGTCTACTCCTTGAAAGGTATTCACTATCTTTATATTTCGACAAAAGACCTTCCATTCCACTTGAATCCGGACATGTGTTCATTGAGAAACTTTTGTCTGGTGCAACAATGCAACCAGGTGTATTGTATCTGACAAAACGGTCAGACAGGTTAGCAATTACTTCAGTTCCAATTTTAAGATCCTGTGGCCCAGTTTCTGAATGGACTTCAAACTGCTTTGATGATAAACTGTTCTTGGAATAAGACGTATGGGTTGTCATGTGACGTTTCAAAGTACCACATTGAGTAAATCTTTTCTGGCATAACTGGCATCTGTATGGTTTCTCTACAGCATGAATTCTCATGTGCTTTTTCATGTCACCAGTTCCATTAAATGATTTCTGACATATCTGGCAAATGTATGGTTTCTCTCCAGTATGAATTCTCGTGTGGCTCTTCAGGTCACCATTTCTATTAAATGATTTCTGACATATCTGGCAAATGTATGGTTTCTCTCCAGTATGAATTCTCATGTGCTTTTTCAGGTCACCAGTTCCATTAAATGATTTCTGACATATCTGGCAACTGTGTGGTTTCTTTCCAGTATGAATTCTCATGTGCCTTTTCAGGTCACTATTTGCATTAAATGATTTCTTACATATCTGGCAACAGTATGGTTTCTCTCCGGTATGGATTCTCATGTGCCTTTTCAGGTCACTATTTGCATTAAATGATTTCTTACATATCTGGCAACTGTATGGTTTCTCTCTAGTATGAATTCTCATGTGCTGTTTCAGATGACAATTTTCATTAAATGATTTCTGACATATCAGGCAAATGTATGGTTTCTCTCCAGTATGAGTTCTCATGTGCATTTTCAGTTTATCAGTTCCATTAAATGATTTCTGACATATCTGGCAACTGTATGGTTTCTCTCCAGTATGAATTCTCATGTGCTTTTTCAGATGACCATTTTGATTAAATGATTTCTGACAAATCTGGCAACTGTATGGTTTCTCTCCAGTATGAATTCTCATGTGCATTTTCAGGTTACCAGTTCCAGTAAATAATTTCTGACATATCTGGCAACTGTATGGTTTCTCTCCAGTATGAATTCTCATGTGCTTTTTCAGATTACCCTTTTCATTAAATGATTTCTGACATATCTGGCAACTGTATGGTTTTTCTCCTGTATGAATTCTCATGTGCATTTTCAGGTTACCAGTCCCATTAAATGATTTCTGACATATCTGGCCACTGTATGGTTTCTCTACAGTATGAATTCTTATGTGGCTTTTCAGTTTACCATTTCCATTAAATGATTTTTGGCATATCTGGCAACTGTATTGAATTTCTTCCATTTTAATTCTCGTATTCGCCGTTTAATCGATTACGTCACAATTTTCATCAGTATCGGTTCACTGAAAAACTCTTAGATCATTACAACTAGATTACTAAAGTATATAGTCTCTGAAACTATTAAGCTATGTGTGCTTCCGCAATCGCCAGATACAAATCAAAGGTGGACTATGACTTTTATGACACTGACTTCTGCTGTTCACTGCAATGTAATTGTCTGTGTATGAGATTTTGCAACAACTGTTGCTCCAATGCATGCAATGTTCATCGTAATAATAATATATATATATATTCGTTTAATTTAAAATAAGACAATTCCTTGTGATACACCGCACCCAGTTACATGTCAAAAATATAAAATAAAACACAGAAATAATAATAAAGTATAGTAATAATAAAGTTTAAAAAATAAAGTAGCGGCAGCCATAATCATGCGCCAATCTGTCTGTTTGTTGTTAATTTTAGAGGAAAAGGATTTCTTGAGTAACCATTATGTCCTGCTAAAGATGTTCTCGGAAGGATAAATGCCGATGTTACAGGCTACTCCTGCCAAGATGATCGTAGTTAAAAGATGATGGATGTTATAATATGCGCATAGACTAGTCCATTGCTGCAGCCCTACAGCGAAACTCTTGGATGACGCGATTGACGTGGTTATTCGTTGTAAACACACAGGCGACAGTCATGCGGTGAAGATCGTAGATGAAATTGTCAAAAACGCGCAAATAACTCATGGCTTCCTCCGGAGGCATCAAAGAAACAGACCAGGTGGCATGATATAGAATCCAAGTAGCGAAGTCTTGTCTTGTTGTAGTGTTATTGTCCAATTCTGAAAGTCTGCAAAAGAAGTAGGAGGTCCATGCGGTTTTTAGTCGTTACCGTACGAGAAACATTACTGTCACGTGTTGCATAAAAAATAAAATATCGTTAATGTATAGTAATGTCGACTTCATTTCAGATGTTCACAAGAAGGATCCGTGCTTCATCTGACACTGGATGTCATCGCCTGAGTAAAGCAACAAAGAAAAATACACAATGAAGAAATAATGGATACATTTTAAACCTTGTGAAATAGCACATCTCCAGTTCTCCATGCTATTCCTGAGTGTGATTTTGATCGACGATGAAATACAGGGTGGCTCAAAAAAAATGTACCACCGGATAAAATGCGATAACTTCGCTACCGATTGAAATTTTTCTCTGAAAATTTTCGAATTTGTAGAGGAATGAATTTTGAACAAACCCTGAAAGTTTCACTTGAAACATTTCATGTTTGCAAAAGTTACAGCTCTTTAAACTTTCAATTCCGTTTTTTTCAAATATCCGGAGAATCATGTTCCATTACATGTGATTTCATTGCGATTTTTTGGCAAGTTACAACACATAAAGTGATGATAATGTCATACAATCTCACTAAGAGCTGTAAAGAAGCTGTTTATGATGTAAACTGTTAGTATTTGGTCATATTTTGTATATTAAGGTCTCAGTTTGTGAATCCGTTACTGAACGTCATGGGCAAAGTTTCTGCACATGATAAAATGGGAACTTGGACGTTAAGTGAACAGAGACTGGGACATCACGCGGTCATAGCAAAAGACCCAGTGAAAAGTGGAGCCATGAGCACAGTGAAGGCTATCTGCAAACGTGTTAACTGTTTATGTAACGGAGGTCAGATGTTGAAAGAGAGGCAGGAAGTTGTTGTTTGGTCTGACCTGGGACTAATATCGATCGATATTAGTCCCAGGTCTGACATGGAAAAAGCGCCATGTTCAGGAAATTCGCTTGGTAGTCGAAAGGGTCAAGTTTGCAAAGCACATCATGGTTTCAGCATCAGCTATGCTGGCGTGTGTTACGGTGCAAGAAAATACTGCATTTAAAAACAATTCAGTAGGTTAAATGTCAAACTCATCGCTGAACTCTCTTACCCAGAGCCATTGAAGACCAGGTATGCTCTAACATTCGGGTTTTAATTTCCAGCAGGACGGTGCGCCTGCTTGCTCGCACGGCAAGTTTGATTATGATGGCGCTACCTTATTACCATCAACTGAAGTAAATTCATTGGCAAAGATGACTAACAAACTCGCCAGACCTTAGCCCTCTTGCTTATCACGTCTGGTGAGCTATGCTGGAACGCTGCAAGACATTTCATCCCAAGTTGAAGAACATTGGCCAGCTGAAGCAAGTCTTGCTGCTAATGGGGGGTCAGTTGCCGCAGGACCCGACCAACAAGGCGATACTGAGCTTCACAAAAAGAAGTTGAGCTTGTGCTAAGGCAGGGAGTGGACACTCTCATTATACCTTACAATAAATTGCAAAACGAAATTCTGAGGTCGTAGCGAAAAGTGATATTATTTGACATAGAAATCTGCAAGTGACGTTCATTTTCCGCGAAAATTTGAAAAAACGAAATTTTAAGTTTGAACAGCTGCAACTTTTGCAAACATGAAAAGTTTCAACTGAAACTTTCAGGGATTGTTGCAAATTCATTCCCATGCAAATTGGTAATTTTTCGCAGAAAAAGTTCAATCGGTTGCGAAGATATCGCATTTTATCCGGTGGTACATTTTTTTTGAAGCCACCCTGTAGTTGACATTCATTTAAATAAACGACACAATATATCCAATGTCACGTTCCAGATGAACATTTATGTAGGAACAGAAATTTGAAGCTTTAACAAAATGCTGTTCATTATCATCATGTACCTGCTAAAAAGAGCAGAAATTTATTTTATACTAGCTGTACCCGGCCACGCTTTGCTGTGGCAGAAAAGACCCTCCCCCTCTCCTCTCCTCTCCCCTTCCCCCTCCTTTTGCCCCCCTCCCCTTGCCCCTCCCCTCCCTGCATCCCCCATCTCTCCCCTCCCTACTCGTCCCGCTCCCTCCCCTCCTTTCCTCCCTCACACATTCTGCAAACCCGGCCGTGTTGGAACTAAACGTTTTGGTGAAGTTTCGAAAGCAATCAATGAAGAAAGTTCGGAGATCTTTGAAGCCGTGCCAAACGCGGTTACATTTTTATTTATATAGATATAAACAGATGATGATGATGATGGTTCTCTGCCCGAAGGCAGGTTCATTGGCTTTACGCCCCTGGGGATGAGATGAGTGAGGTGGTTTCCCGTTGCCTTCCCCACAGACAATAATGGGTAAGCAACTTGCCTAAGGTCGCTCCGCAGGAGCTTTCGCCTCTGCGTCCCACACGTACTAGCCCGAGATATCTAAATCTCTAAATGTCAAATCCCAGCCCAGGGCTTGAACCGCAGTCCGTTGTATCCAACAGACGAATACCGTTCGCGTTTACCGGTGTAGCTAACTAGGCCAGTATAAAAAGACAGAACATAATTTCAATTGTGCCTGTTATTGTAGGGCTCTTATCATTTTGTTGTTTAGTGACCAGTTAGTAATAATGATATGTCACACTTCCAGCGCCCAGTGCTTACCAGTTAAACCATCTACGATGCAGTTTATCTAAAAACTGCAAATAGCACAATGAAATAATTTTAAGGTAGATCATATCATATCTTAGAATGATTTACACGCTATTTTTGATTAAGAATATCCAACATAAAAGTTCATCTGCATGTTCAATCCAATTGCAGATCCATCTCACCTATCAAATCCATTAAAATGTAAAATCATTGAACACATAACAATATGAATAGCATGCATTGAAATATCACTTATAAATCAACTGATTCACTAAACCTTCAAATTTCAGTCTGTATAGTGTATACCATAAGTTTCATTTAACACAATCCACTTTTCTTTGCTATTCATAATGATATCTAAATAGAACTACATGAATAAGAGTGAGATGGCAGAACCATCTTCATTATCATTTAACCCACTACTGACTACGGTGTACTAAATGGTAAGAAAAAATCCTATAATATTCGGTCGGTAAATGGTTAAATATCTCTTTCCTTTTGATGGTTTCTCAGGTGCTTCAACATCTCTCTGCGGGTGTCACGACAAATCGTCCACCGACAACTCGTCCAACGACAACTCGTCCACCGACATCTGGTTCACCGAAATAAAAGCCGGATTATTGAGAAAACGCTTGGGAAATAGAAGCTGGATGAAGGTTCTTTATTTACGAATTAGGAGTTGGATTTATGGGAAAAAAGTCTAATGGTTTCCTTGCTTAAATAGAAGCTGAATTGATGATTTTCATCATGTGTCTCAACATGCATCCAGCTTCTACTTCATATCAAACAAAAACTTGATCCATCTTCCATTTCTTAAGCGTCTTTTCATCAATCCAGCTTCTATTTCACCTGTAAAAACATTAATCCAGGTTCTATTTCCCAAGCATTTTCTCAATAATACGACTTCCATTTTAGTGGACGAGTTGTCGGTGGACGAGTTGTCCGTGGACGAGTTGTCTTTGGACGAGTTGTCGTTGGACCAGTTGTCGTGGAACCCTCTCTGCGTTGATGGTGTATTAAAGCACATGTTGCCCTGATAGCAATTTAATTGTTTGATGGTTTCAGATCCTGACACTGAATTGATTTTAACGTTTTATGGTCGTGTGCTTAACCGAGTGTCACAGCTGATCAAACGAAGCGCTCGTGAATAAGCTGGTCTCTCCGCATGGCTTTAGATTGGCGCCATAAAAAATTTGGAGATTACGACAACAAGTATGATAACTTAACAGGCATTATCCATAACATTATTTTCAGACAGATGGCACTTTGTTTCGGTAAAGTTGTTGTTTAATAACCATTTTAAAGGCAAAGTCTAGATTAATTACACATTTGCATGTGCTATCGAGGGAGGAGTGGGGTAAACGTGTAGTTTAGCGTAATACATTATTACGCTAAACTACATGTTTACCGAGAAGTGACAAATATACACTGACTTTTGCCAGCGCAAGTGGCATTGAGTTATTATAACGAACCATTAAATTTCCGGAAAATTTTCAAATCCAACTTCTGATTCAGCGATATAATTTTCATCAATCGAACTCCTATTTTCCCATAAATTATTTTCATCATTCCACCAGAGTTTCTATGCATAACCCTAACCTAACACTAACCGACCCTCACGACGTCTATCCAGAACCTAACCGAAACTCACGAAGACTACTCTCTCGTCATATATTATTATAGTCAGGATTTGTAGGCTATATGCAGCAATGACAACTACGACATTAACGACAGCGCCGTAAGAATAAGTAAGCATTTTTCGTATCCATGGTAAATGTAAACCATTAAATGTGGATGTTAACAAAATTATACTCAAATAATTACAAAATCTAACCAAGTTTGGGATTAAAGAAGAATCTTCTCGTTATCATGTTTTAGGAAGTTTTATCCGTACAAAATGGCGAACGATCAAAGAGTTTCACGACAACTACGACTGAGCTTGAGTTTCCCGAAGTACGTCCTGTCACCTAGCGGAATACATTTTGGGATTCCCGATGTGAATACCGGTGGCGAGTTTCCAAAAGCCTGTATGGCGCAACGCATACGATTTCCTATTGGGCAGTAATACTGGAAGAGGCGAAGACCGTAGGGGGAGAAGGTAGTTGATGTTAGCAGTTACTGTTGTTGGTGAAGCTGTAGTGTTGGCTATTAGCTTGACCAACAACTGTTAAACAACCAACGCAAAAATCAAGAATCTAATGACGACACTAACCCTAACACTAACCCTAACCGACCCTCACGACGCAAAAATCATAAGAATCTAATGACGACACTAACCCTAACACTAACCCTAACCGACCCTCACGACGCAAAATCATAAGAATCTAATGACGACACTAATCCTAACACTAACCATAACCGACCCTCACGACGCAAAAATCATAAGAATCTAATCTAATGACGACACTAACCCTAACACTAACCATAACCGACCCTCACGACGCAAAAATCATAAGAATCTAATCTAATGACGACACTAACCCTAACACTAAACCTAACCGACCCTCACGACGCGAAACCTTACCCTATACGCGAAAAACACCTAGGTCTTCTATGTTATAACCATGCTTAAATTTAACGATAAAGAGCGCTAAAGATTACCTGTGCAAAATGTTCCTCCATACGTAGGGTCATTTGTAAGAAATTTTAAACGTTTTACATTGCAATCCGTCAAAAATCGTGAGAGCCTGCGTGTCGCACGTGTTGTTGACAGTATGCTACTGTCTACAAAGGGATTGTCAGAAATTGTACTCGACAACCTCCTCCCCTACGGAAATCGCCTCTTCCAGTATTACTGCCCAATAGGAAATCGTATGCGTTGGGCCATACAGGCTTTTGGAAACTCGCATACCGGTGTCACGACAACTCGTCTACCGACAACTCGTCTAACGACAAGTGGTCTCCGGACAATTCGTCTAACGACAACTGGTCTACTGGCAACTGATCCAGCGCTTGATAAATGGAAGCTGGATGACAGGTTTTAGAGGTGAAGTGGAGGTTGGATTGATGAAAAAGCGCAAGAGAAATGGAATCTGGATGATGGTTCTTTTACAGGTGAAATATAAGCTGGATTGACGAAAATAACGCATGATAAATAAAAGCTGGATGAAGTTATTTCTAGATCTCAAATAGAAGCTGGATTGATAAGAAAACCGCTTAGGTAATGGAAGCTGGATGAGGGTATTTTTATATCTGAAATAAAAGCTGGATTGACTAAAATAACAGGTGAGAAATAGAAGCTGGATGAAGTTATTTTTAGATTTGAAGTAAAAATGGGTGCATGTCGGAATACATGAATGCAAATCATCAATCCAGCTTCCATTTACGCTAAAAACCCATTTTTGTAAATCCAGCTTCTATTTCATCAATACTATTCGTCTGTAGACCAGTTGTCGTTAGACCAATTGTCCGGAGACGAGTTGTCGGTAGACGAGTTGTCGTTAGACGAGTTGTCGTGGAACCGTGAATACCAAAAAGCCAATTCAGTAAGTAGGCCTAGAACTTTTGCATAATATTTCAGAAATAAAATTTAGTGTGCCGCATACCTTGGCTATGCCATCCTACTGCCATATTCCTGCAATTGAATGTGCTACCATGGGATAGGCCTAAAAAAAGTACACGAATAATGGGTGGAATTGTCCATCCCTTCTGGGTCTTCCCTTCTTAACCAAAATAATTATGTTAACCCTTGAACGGTAACCTTTTTTTTACACCGGTCCTCGGTAACCTGGGGGTGTTTTCTACCCCCAGGGGTAACTGCTGTTGTTTGTGAGGTAGGAACGAATTTTTTTCAACGATACAGTAGGCCTACATCATACATGCATACATGCATACATGAATACATACATACATACATACATACATACATACATACATACATACATACATACATACATACATACATACATACATACATACATACATACATACATACATACATACATACATTATGTTGCTTGTGCAATGTTGTCTGTTGGGGTGCAGATTCTCCTTTGCAATTAGGTTTTCTTCATAACATCTCGTTTTTCTGCACCATAATTATTGAAAATATGTTGACAGTAGCCCGGGGGGGTCCTATGCATAATTTTTTTTAAAGAAATTGAAGAATGGTCAATTTTAGGAAAAGTCACCAAAGCGATTGTAAAAATTTCTAGTACTTCCTTTAATAGCACCAGTTACAACAGTCTGGGGGTAGAAATTACCCCCAGGTTACCGTTCAAGGGTTAAATCATTGTTCACTGCCATAATTTTATCATGTTTGTTGTTTTGGTTCAGGAAAAAATAAATAAAGACATAATTTAGAAAAAAACATCAATAAACGGTGCCGTTTATGGAGCTGTCGATCACACAATAAATAATGAAAATGAAGTGATTGCTACCCTGTCTCATCGTCTCATCCGTTTTAGTGCTGTAGATGTTACTGATAAACCAGGTGAAAGTTTCTCAAGCAGCATACATCTTGATTCTGGTGTAATTGCAAGTCCTTTACGAGGAATTGAAGATGGAGAATGCCTGTCTTCCAGCAACATCAAAATCATATGTGGATGCAAAAGTTACTTTGCCCAAAAAAATTGGATGTGGTATTTGTGATGAACTTCTTGAAACAGAGAATGAATTTCTGGATCATTGTTCTGGGCATCAATTTTCTCCACCTGATGAATTTGCTTTTCACTTGTGTTGATCTTTGCCTTGTCATTATCACCGACTTTGAAATTAAACATTTTCTTTGTGTAGCAAATTAGTTGCTGATCAAAAGAACTACCGGTACATGTCAATTCTGTAATCTAAGTTGAAACAGGCAATTTAACATCAATTGTGGCGATTAGATAATAACTGTTGCGGAAGCTAAATCCTATATAAAACACTTGATACAAAAAACCTGGAGGTTCAACTATTGACGTGAAAGCGAAGCGTCATCACGTTGATATGAAAACTATGTGGTGGATGGATCCGATTTGACCAGGGTCTATGTCATCTATGACAACAGAGGCCGTTATCCTGGACCGACATTTGCTTGGCATATTACAGCACTTAATAAGCAATGTATAAAACTATGTAAACGCAGAAACCAACAAACATATGCGCGGATGTTCAATTACGGAATGGAATAATATATAATGGATCATTTATAAACGTCACGTCGAGCAGAAAACAGATTAGACGCTTCTTTTTGAAGACGACTCTAGAGGTTTATTGTCACCGGTCTTGATGAATGTTCTGATGGTTTCTGTTGTAAAATGAATCTGGCAGTTGACAGCGACTGATGCTTGTGTAATTGAGAATTCCGAGTGAGAAGGATTCTGCAGTTGGCGCTGACCTTGCAAGAGGCGAGTGCAACAATTCACTTTTAAATAGACGGACAACACCGATGATATGATTGTGAGAGACTTAAGTGAGTGCATGAAGCTACTTAGATTGAATTTGATCGTCCGATCATCTTGAACTTGTGCATCGATTCTAAATCAACAAATCTGGCGTTGACAAATTTGTTGACGCCTATTTCTACATTACTTCTACCATAGTAACCAGTCGAAGCGAAAAACCTGAGTAAACCCTTTGGTGACAAGTCCGACCAAACTTTAGTCAACCTGCAGTTCTACGTACGCTGTCAAATCAAAATGATAACAAATTTCGGTCTAAAATAATAGCAGGTGCTATGAAGTGTGGAGGGAAAAAGCTTTCCTGGAAGCATTCGCACAAGAACGGGAGTAACTTTCAATAACTCATGAACCATTGACATACTTATTTGACTGCCAGGAACATTGGCATAATTTGTTTTTCATGTTGATTGTTGATATGTCTACGGGGAGCTGACATTAACCCTGGACAAAAACACTCCGGACATCAACCCCCGGGTTGAGCATTCATACATTATCTGGTCGTACACAGGTTGTATAACTTGTATTGATGAAAATAATTATCATGAAATAGAAGTCGGATTGTTACAGAGTCAGTTTTACTCAGATGGAACCTGGATTGATAAATATATTCTTACTTAAATTGAAGCTGGAATGATGACAATGTTTTGGTCTAAATTGCAAATGGATTGATGAAAAACAATTAATTGTTATTTACATATTATAAGTTGGTTTCTGTTGCAAGAAAGTGACATTGATGATATTATGTTTCCTTAAATGGAAGTTGGATTGACGAAAAGATTTCATAGCTTAAAGAGAAGTTTTTGTGGTGAAAATTATAGTTTTAATAGAAATTGGATGAAAAAGTTGTTGTTTAAACAGTACATGGAATGAGGAAACGAATCCTTGCCTAAATGAAGCTGGATTTGTTCAATTTATGCCATTTGACCGTAGACGAAACGTCCGTATGCGAAATCCAATGCTGTATTAGCCTATTTACAAGATATGGTATTTCACAACAAACTCAAACTCCATGGGTGTGGTTGTTACCCGACACAAATAAGCTTGGTGGCTTGAGGGTTAGGATACAATGACGGTTGGCAAGGATCGATATGTTTTGACTGACCAGAATTAGCCTAGAGAAGAGTGGGATCCATAATCCCAGACGTAATAGACCACTTAACGATAAGGATTGTGTGATAATAATTAGCTTAAAATCTATATTATTATCACATCGGGGCAATAGAATATCATAGCCAAGGTCTACGGCACAGATATATTTTTTGTATCTAAAATATGTCAAAAGATTAAAGCAAAGCCTTTTAAACTAGTCTTTTAACGATTTTATTGAACGAACGTCTCAGCGGTTGCAAACTTGAATATAAAATATTATATTCGCTTAATGACAGAGCGGACATTTTAAAATTCATAGCTACTATCCATCGTGGTGAAAAACAATTTAATCGCTCGCCATTTTGTTCGGATGAGGGTTTTTGAAAAAAAATCACATGTAGATTAAGGTTCGTTTCATTCCAAATATTTCTATTATTCTGTGAGTAGGGCCTATAACTAAGCAAATTTTTCTAAGCAATCTTACCGTCTACCAGGTTATTATACTGTATATCGTTTTAGCGTCAAATTATTCGGGGAACGAATATACACCCATCACCACGGGTCAAACTTCCGGAAAAATCCCTGTACAAATCGCCAGATCAGGACATACCCCCGCCCCCGGTAGAACATCAATTGAATGAGTTGTGGGGGCACGGACAATCCCTTGGACAAACCCCTGAGAAAACGGTTGAAGGACAAAACCTCCCGGACAACCCCCTTTCGGATAAACCCCCTGGACAATTCCCCCAGGGTAGGACAGAACCCCCCTGCCATGGTAGATTATATCGAGCATAAGTTGTCGTACTATAAAACGGCTGTCCAAAGTACGCAAGTTGGATTGATGAAAAGAATTCTCATTAAATAGAAGCTGGGTTGATAAAAAATAAATTTTACTTAATTGAAGCTGGATTGATGAAAATCTTCTTGCCTAAATGGAAGCTGGATTGGTGAAAATTTCTTGCTTAAATAGAAGCAGGATTTATGAAAATATTCTTACCTAAATGGAAGCTGGATTGATAAAATCGTTTTGCTTAAGTAGAAGCTGGATTGATGAACATCTGCTTGCTTAAGTGGAAGCTGGATTGATGAAAATATCCTTGCTTAAATTGGAGCTGGATGAAAAAATTAATAATTTAAATGGAAGCTGGATAAAAGGAATTTTTGCCTAAATAGAAGCTAAATTACTGACGATTCATGCTGTCTTAGATTACACCAACAGGTTTTAGCTTCATATCGGAGTGACTGAACGACACTAACAAGTTATAAGTTCACGCCTGAATGACAGCGACAGATGTTTACCTGTATGACACTAATTAGTTGACACAGCATGAGGAACTGGATAATTAGCCGAAGTTTAAACAAACTATAGGCCTACCAGCCGAAGTAGGCTTTTTGCTCAGCAAAGGGGGGAATCGTCCGGGGGGTTAATCTCCTAGGCTAAATCAGAGGAATTGTCGAGGGGTTTTTTGTCCGGGGGGGGGAAGGGTTGCCCGGGAGAGTTGTCCAGGGGGGAAATGTCGAAAAATAAAGATATAGAATACCTTTCTAGTAGCAAACTCAAATTGTCTGTGGATGCAAATACGTGGTTTTCAAAATCTAATGCTGAGAATAACACTTTTAAAAATTTCTGATGAAATACAACAAGTTCTTACAATAAAGTTAAAAGTGTTCAACATCTCAAAAATATGTACTTATGAAATATCTAAATAAGAAAGCCTAGTAAATGTATAAATATTTCGAAATAAAAGTGGCACTAATCGACAGAACTATACAGTATACATGCATGTGCATATCCGAACAGTTCTATAGCATCTTTATTTAAATTCAATTACAATTGTTTTCAACTTTTAAGCATGCTGAATAAAAAGTCTGCGCATTTGAAAAAGCAAAGTCATTAGGTGGAAACAATTCATGGCAAGAACAATGCTTTACAAGCTCCTTCCATGTTTCAAACAATTCGTCACACATACCACATCCAAAAGATTTTGAAAACCACATATTTGCATCCACAGACAATTTGAGTTTGCTACTAGAAAGGTATTCTATATCTTTATTTTTCGACAAAAGACTTTCCATTCCACTTGAATCCGGACATGTGTTCATTGAGAAACTTTTGTCTGGTGCATCAATGCAACCAGCTGTATTATATCTGACAAAACCGTCAGACAGTTTAGCAATTATTTCACTTCCAATCTTGAGATCCTGAGGGTCAGTTCTTGAAAAGACTTCAAACTGCTTTGATGAAAAACTGTTCTTGGAATAAGACGTATTGTTGCGTCTGTGTTGTTTCTCAGTTGCATGAGTTCTTCTATGATACTTTAAACCTGCAATTGTCTTGAATCTCTTATTACAAATCTCACAAATGTATGGGTTGTCATGTGAGTTTTCAAAGCACTATTGAGTAAATCCGTTCGGGCACAGCTGGCACCTGTATGGTTTTTCACCACTATGAGTTGTCATGTGAGTTTTCAAAGAACCATATTGAGTAAATCCTTTCTGGCATAGTTGGCACATGTATGGTTTTTCTCCAGCATGGATTCTCAAGTGATACTTCAGAACACAACCTACAGCAAATGATTTCTGACATATCTGGCAACTGTATGGTTTCTCTCCAGTATGAATTCTCATGTGCGTTTTCAGGTGACTACTTCCATTAAATGATTTCTGACATATCTGGCAACTGTATGGTTTCTCTCCAGTATGAATTCTCATGTGCATTTTCAGGTTACCAGTTCCAGTAAATAGTTTCTGACATATCTGGCAACTGTATGGTTTCTCTCCAGTATGAATTCTCATGTGCTTTTTCAGCTGACCATTTTCATTAAATGATTTCTGACATATCTGGCAAATGTATGGTTTCTCTCCAGTATGAGTTCTCATATGGCTTTTCAGTTTATCATCTCCATTAAATGATTTCTGACATATCTGGCAGCTGTACGGTTTCTCTCCAGTATGAATTCTCATGTGCATTTTCAGGTTACCAGTTCCAGTAAATAATTTCTGACATATCTGGCAACTGTATGGCTTCTCTCCAGTATGAATTCTCATGTGCTTTTCTAGATGAATATTTTCATTAAATGATTTCTGACATATCTGGCAACTGTACGGTTTCTCTCCAGTATGAATTCTCATGTGATTTTTCAGGTGAGGATTTCCAATAAATGATTTCTGACATATCTGGCAACTGTATGGTTTCTCTCCAGTATGAATTCTCATGTGCATTTTCAGGCCACCAGTTCCAGTAAATGATTTCTGACATATCTGGCAACTGTATGGTTTCTCTCCAGTATGAATTCTCATGTGGATTTTCAGATGACTATTTCCAATAAATGATTTCTGACATATCTGACAACTGCATGGTTTCTCTCCAGAATGAATCCTCATGTGCATTTTCAGGTTACCCTTTTCATTAAATGATTTCTGACATATCTGGCAACTGTATGGTTTCTCTCCAGTATGAATTCTCATGTGGATTTTCAGTTTACCATTTCCATTAAATGATTTCTGACATATCTGGCAACTGTATGGTTTCCCTTCAGTATGAATTCTCATGTGGCTTTTCAGTTTACCAGTTCCATTAAATGATTTCTGACATATCTGGCAACTGTATGGTTTCTCTCCAGTATGAGTTATCATGTGCATTTTCAGGTTACCAGTTCCAGTAAATGATTTCTGACATATCTGGATTGATGAAAGATGACATAGCTGGATTGATGAAAGATGCACAACAAATGGAGGTTGGTTTAAGGAGTCTTATGGCTGAAATTGAAGCTGGATACATCATGAAGCACATGAATGAAAGACATCAATCCAGCTTCCATTTCTCATGCTTTTTTTCGTCAATCCGGTTTCCTTTTCTCAAGGTTTTTTCTTCACTAGAGCTGTATTTCAGCCCCCAAAAAGCCATCCACCCTCAATTTCAGCAATAAAATACCCTCATCCAGCTTCAATTTATCCATACCGTTTTGTCCATACCATTTTGTCCGCATTTTGTCTGGCAGAAATTCAGCACAGTTGCCAGATATGTGAGATATCATTTAATGACAGTCAATTGCAGAAGTGCACTAGAACCAAATAAAACTACGGAAGTTTTGCTTGAAGTGATACTATATACGTATGTGGTAAATAGTGTGATTATGATCAAATAGCTCTTCAAAGAATTGACACTGAAATTTTTTGTAAAATTGTGAAATTTTCAATTATGCGAGGAGTCTCATGATGAGTGTGAGAATTGATATGGCAGAAATTCAGCACAGTTGCCAGATATGTGAGATATCATTTAATGACAGTCGTGCTTTGAACAAACACATGATAATCCATCCTGGAAAGAAAACATACAGTTGCCAGATATGTAAGAAATCATTTTATGAAAGTTTTTTTCTGAAAACGCACATGAGAATCCATACTGGAGAAAAACCATTCAGTTGCCAGCTATGTCTGAAATCATTTAGTCAAAGTGGCAATCTAAATATGCACATGAGAATCCACAATGCTGAAAAACCTTACAAGTGCGAGCTTTGTCAGAAATCATTTAATCGAAGTTCTACTCTGAAAATGCACATGCGAACACATACTGGTGAAAAACCATACAGGTGCCAGAAGTGTCAGTTATCATTTACTGCAAGTAGTTCTCTGAAAAGGCACATAGCATCCCATACTGGTGAGAAACCATACAGGTGCCAGGTTTGTCAGAAATCATTTTCTATAGTTTCTGCTCTGACTAAGCACTTAGGAATATGTAAAAAATCATTTACTGAAAGTAGTTCTCTGAAAATGCCCATCGGAATACAATCTGAAAAAAGACCATACAGTTGCCAGATATGTAAGAAGTCATTTAATCAAAATGATCATCTGAAAGCGCACATGAGATCACATACTGGAGAGAAACCATACAAGTGCAAGCTATGTCTGAAATCATTTAGTCAACATGGCAATCTGAATTTGCACAAGAGAATCCACACTGCTGAAAGACCATACAAGTGCAAGCTTTGTCAGAAATCATTTAATCGGAAAGATGTTTTGAAAACGCACATGAGAATACACACTGGAGAAAAACCATACGATTGCCAGATATGTCAGTTATTATTTAATCGTAGTTCTTCTCTGAAAATGCACATGAGAATACATTCTGACGAAAAACCATACATGTGTCAGGTATGTAAAAAAACATTTTTAGAAGGTTGTGCTCTGAAGATACACGTCAGATGCCATGCTGTAGAAAAACCATACTTGTGCCAGTTCTGTCATAAATCATTTGCTCTCCATAGGTATCTGAGGAAGCACATAAAAACCCATACTGGTTTAAAACCATACATTTGTGAGATTTGTAATAAATAATTCAAACAACGTCAAAATCTTACGACGCATGCAGAGACTCATGCAACTGTAAAGCAAGATGGACTCAATATGTCATTTACCAAGAACAGTTTTTCACCAAAGCAATTTAAACTCTGTAAAATAACACAGCCACAGAAGATTGAAAATGAAGTGATTGCTAACCTGTCTCATCGTTTCATCAGTTTTACTACTGTAGATGTTACTGATAAATCAGGTGAAAGTTTCTCAAACGACATACATCTTGATTCTGGTGCAATTGCAAGTCCTTTACGAGGAATTAAAGATGGAGAGTGCACATTTACTAGCAAAACCAAATCGTCTCTGGATTCCAAAGTGACTTTGTCAAAATCTTTTGGATTTGGCATTTGCGACGAATTGCTTGAAACAGAGAATGAATTTCTGGATCATTGTTCTGGACATCAATTTTCTCCACCTGATGAATTTGCTTTTTACCTGTGTTGATCTTTACCTCATCATCACCGACCTTGAAATTAAACCTTTTCTTGGTGTAACAAATTAGTTGTTTATCTTTAGAAAGAACTTATAACCTACATGTTAATTCTGTAATCTAAGTAGGAGTTAAAAACAGGCAATTTAACATCGTGGCGATTATATAATAACTGTTGGGAAGCTAAATCTTACAAAACACTTGATACGAAAAACCTGGAGGTTCAACTATTGACGTGAAAGCGAAGCGTCATCACGTTGATATGAAAACTATGTGGTGGATGGATCTGATTTGACCAGGGTCTATGACAACAGACCGTTACCCTGGACAGATATTTGCTTGGTATATTACATCACTTAATAAGCAATGTAAAAAACTATGTAAACGCAGAAACCAGTTAACAATGACCAACAGATGCGCGGATGATCTCAAATTACGGAATGGAATAATATAATGGAAGAGTTATGGAACATTTATAAACGTCAGGAGCAGAAAACGGATTAGACGTTTTCTTTTGAAGACGACTCTAGAGATGCATCGATTCTAAATCAACAATTCTGGCTTTGACGAATTTGTTGACGCCTATTTCTACATTACTTCTACCATAGTAACCAGACGAAGCGAAACCTGAGGAAAGCCGTGAATGACAAGTCCGACCAAACAGAAGTCAACCTGGAGATCTACTCTGTCAAATCAAACTGCTAACAAACTTCGGTCTATAATATCTGTGAAGTGTGGAAGAAAAAGATTTATAATGGAACCATTATAAACGTCAGGATCAGAAAACGGATTAGACGCTTCTTTTTGAAGACGACTCTAGAGGTTCATTGTCACCGGTCTTGATGAATGTTCTGATGGTTTCTGTTGTAAAATGAAGCTGGCAGTTGACACTGACTGATGCTTGTGTAATTGAGAATTCCGAGTGAGAAGGTTCTGCAGTTGGCGCTGACCTTGCAAGAGGCGAGTGCAACAATTTATTTGTAAATAGACCGACAACACCGATAATATGATTGTGAGAGACTTAAGTGAGCGAAGCCAGTAGATTGTATTTGATCGTTCAATCGTCTTGAACTTGTGCATCGATTCTAAATCAACAAATCTGGCGTTGACGAATTTGTTGACGCCTATTTCTACATTACTTCTACCATAGTAACCAGACGAAGCGAAACCTGAGTAAACCGTGGGTGGCAAGTCCGACCGAACTTTAGTCAACCTGGAGTTCTACACTGTCAAATCAAAATACTAAAAAATTCGGTCTACATAATAGCAGTGCTATGAAGTGTGGAGGGAAAAGCTTTCCTGGAAGCATTCGCACAAGAACGGGAGTAACTTTCAATAACTCATGAACCATTGACATACTTATTTGACTTCCAGGAACATTGGCATAATTTATTTTTTCATGTTGATTGTTGATATGTCTACGGGGAGCCGACATTAACCCTGGACAAAAACACTCCGGACATCAACCCCCGGGTTGAGCATTAATACATTATCTGGTCGTACACAGGTTGTATAACTTGTATTGATGAAAATAATTATCATGAAATAGAAGTCGGATTGTTACAGAGTCAGTTTTACTCAAATATAACCTGGATTGATAAATATATCCTAACTAAAATTGAAGCTGGAATGATGACAATGTTTTGGTCTAAATTGCAAATGGATTGATGAAAAACAATTTATTGTTATTTAAATATTATAAGTTGGTTTCTGTTGCAAGAAAGTGAAATTGATGATATTATGTTTCCACGTTGGCCGCTGATTTGCTGTGTTAAATGACTCAATTTGGGACGTGTTAACACGTCCCTCGTGGCCAATGTGCCACTATATGCGTGAAAATAATTTACGACGCTAAAGTCCACGTTTACCAAGTTGTTGTTTAAACAGTACATGGAATGAGGAAACGAATCCTTGCCTAAATGAAGCTGGATTTGTTCAATTTATGCCATTTGACCGTAGACGAAACGTCCGTATGCGAAATCCAATGCTGTATTAGCCTATTTACAAGTTATGATATTTCACAACAAACTCAAACTCCATGGATGTTTTTGTTAACTGCCCCTTGGTTGTCTTTGTCACAACTAAGCTTGGTGGCTTGAGGGTTAGGATTCAATGACGGTTGGCAAGGATCGATATGTTATGACTGACCAGAATTAGAGAAGAGTGGGATCCATAATCCCAGACGTATTAGACCACTTGACGATAAGGATTGTGTGATAATCATTAGCTTAAAATCTTTATTATTATCACATCGGGGCAATAGAATATAATAGCCAAGGTATACGGCACAGATATATTTTTTGTATCTAAAACATGTCAAAAGCAAAGCCTTTTAAACTAGTCTTTTAACGATTTTATTGAACGAACGTCTCAGCGGTTGCAAACTTGAATATAAACTATTATATTCGCTAGATGACAGAGCGGACGTTTCAAAATGCAAAGCTAATAGCCATCGTGGTGAAAAACAATTTAATCGCTCGCCATTTTGTTCGGATGAGAGTTTTTGAAAACAAATCACATGTAGATTAAGGTTCGTTTCATTCCAAACATTTCTATAATTCTGTGCGTAGGGCCTATAACTAAGCAAATTTTGCTAAGCAATCTTACCGTCTACCAGGTTATTATACTGTATTTCGTTTTAGCGTCAAAATTATTCGGGGAACGAATATACCCCCATCACCATGGGTCAAACTTCCGGAAAAATCCCTGTACAAATCGCCAGATCAGGACATACCCCCGCCCCGGGTAGAACATCAATTGAATGAGTTGTGGGGCCCCAAGGCCGTAGCCAGGATTTTATTTCGGGGGGTGTTTTCAATGGCGGCGCCAAAAAATTTTTGTCGTCCGGTCGAAATCTTGAGAAAAATTCCCATTTTCTCGGGGGGTGTTTTCGTGGCTTTTTCATGGTTTTTGCTTAAAAAATTAGAAAATGCATTGGATTTTTTTATGCATTTTCCATTTCGGGGGGTGTTCAAACACCCAAAACACCCCCCTAAATACGGCCTTGTGTGGGGGCACGGACATTCCCTTGGACAAACCCCTGAGAAAACGGTTGTAGGACAAAACCTCCCGGACAACCCCCTTTCGGATAAACCCATGGACAATTCCCCAGGGCATGACAGAACCCCTTGGTAGAATATATTGAGCATTAGTTGTCTTACTAGGCCTATAAAACGGCTGTCCTAAGTGCGCAAGTTGGATTGGTGAAAAGAATTGTCATTAAATAGAAGCTGGGTTGATAAAAAATAAATTTGACTTAATTGAAGCTGGATTGATGAAAATCTTCTTGCCTAAATGGAAGCTGGATTGGTGAAATTTTTTTGCTTAAATAGAAGCTGGATTGATGAAACTCTTCTTGCCTAAATGGAAGCTGGATTGATGAAATCGTTTTGCTTATGTAGAAGCTGGATTGATGAACATCTGCTTGCTTAAGTGGAAGCTGGATTGTTGAAAATATACTTGCTTAAATTGGAGCTGGATGAAAAAAAAATTATTTAAATAGAAGCTGGATGAAAGGAATTTTTGCCTAAATAGAAGCTAAATTACTGACGATTCATGCTGTCTTAGATTACGCCAACAGGTATTAGCTTCATATCGGAGTGACTGAACGACACTAACAAGTTACAAGTTCACGCCTGAATGACAGCGACAGATGTTTACCTGTATTGCACTAATTAGTTGACACAGCATGAGGAACTGGATAATTAGCTGAAGTTTAAACAAACTATAGGCCTACCAGCAGAAGTAGGCTATTTGCGCAGCCGGGGCGGGGGTTAATCTCCTAGGCTAAATCAGGGGAATTGTAGAGGGTTTTTTGTCGGGTGGAAGGGGGGGGGATGGGTGAGGAGGAGTTTGCCCGGGGGGGGGGAGTTGTCCAGAGGGGAAATGTCTGCGCCCCGCTGAGAATAACACTGATGAAATACTTGTAACAAGTTCTTACAATAAGGTGAAAAGTGTTCAACATCTCAAAAATATGTACTTCTGAAATATCTATAAGAAAGCCTACTGTATAAATATTTCGAAATAAAAGTGGCACTAATCGACAGAACTATACAGTATACATGCATGTGCATAATTATCCGAACAGTTCTATAGCATCTTTATTTTAATTCAATTACAATTGTTTTCAACTTTTAAGCATGCTGAATAAAAAGTCTGCGCATTTGAAAAAGCAAAGTCAATAGGTGGAAACAATTCATGGCCAGAACAATGCTTTACAAGCTCCTTCCATGTTTCAAACAATTCGTCACATATACCACATCCAAAAGATTTTGAAAACCACGTATTTGCATCCACAGACAATTTGAGTCTACTCCTTGAAAGGTATTCACTATCTTTATATTTCGACAAAAGACCTTCCATTCCACTTGAATCCGGACATGTGTTCATTGAGAAACTTTTGTCTGGTGCAACAATGCAACCAGGTGTATTGTATCTGACAAAACGGTCAGACAGGTTAGCAATTACTTCAGTTCCAATTTTAAGATCCTGTGGCCCAGTTTCTGAATGGACTTCAAACTGCTTTGATGATAAACTGTTCTTGGAATAAGACGTATGGGTTGTCATGTGACGTTTCAAAGTACCACATTGAGTAAATCTTTTCTGGCATAACTGGCATCTGTATGGTTTCTCTACAGCATGAATTCTCATGTGCTTTTTCATGTCACCAGTTCCATTAAATGATTTCTGACATATCTGGCAAATGTATGGTTTCTCTCCAGTATGAATTCTCGTGTGGCTCTTCAGGTCACCATTTCTATTAAATGATTTCTGACATATCTGGCAAATGTATGGTTTCTCTCCAGTATGAATTCTCATGTGCTTTTTCAGGTCACCAGTTCCATTAAATGATTTCTGACATATCTGGCAACTGTGTGGTTTCTTTCCAGTATGAATTCTCATGTGCCTTTTCAGGTCACTATTTGCATTAAATGATTTCTTACATATCTGGCAACAGTATGGTTTCTCTCCAGTATGGATTCTCATGTGCCTTTTCAGGTCACTATTTGCATTAAATGATTTCTTACATATCTGGCAACTGTATGGTTTCTCTCTAGTATGAATTCTCATGTGCTGTTTCAGATGACAATTTTCATTAAATGATTTCTGACATATCAGGCAAATGTATGGTTTCTCTCCAGTATGAGTTCTCATGTGCATTTTCAGTTTATCAGTTCCATTAAATGATTTCTGACATATCTGGCAACTGTATGGTTTCTCTCCAGTATGAATTCTCATGTGCTTTTTCAGATGACCATTTTGATTAAATGATTTCTGACATATCTGGCAACTGTATGGTTTCTCTCCAGTATGAATTCTCATGTGCATTTTCAGGGCACCAGTTGCAGTAAATGATTTCTGACATATTTGGCAAATGTATGGTTTCTCTCCAGTATGAATTCTCATGTGCTTTTTCAGGGTACCAGTTACATAAAATGATTTTTGGCATATCTGGCAACTGTATGGTTTCTCTCCAGTATGAATTCTCATGTGCATTTTCAGGTCACCAGCTCCATTAATTCTCGTATTCGCCATCAGTCTACTTGTTTAATCGATTACTTCACAATTTTCATCAGTTTCGGTTCGCTGAAGAACTCTTAGATCATTACAACTAGACTACTAAAGTCTATAGTCTCTGAAACAATTAAGCTCTGTGTGCTTCCTCAATCGCCAGATACAAATCAAAGTTGGAATATGACTTTTGTGAAACTGACTTCTGTTGTTCACTGCAAAGTAAATGTCTGTGTATGAGATTTTGCAACAACTGTTGCTCCAATGCATGCAATGTTCATCGTAATAATAATAATTATATTCGTTTAATTTAAAATAAGACAATTCCTGGTGACACAACGCACCCAGTTACATGTCAAAAATATAAATTAAAAACAGAAATAATAATAAAGTATAGTAATAATAAAGTTTAAAAAAATAAAGTAGCGGCAGCCATAAACATGCGCCAATCTGTCTGGTTGTTGATGTTAATGTTAGAGGAAAAGGATTTCTTGAGTATCCATTATGTCCTGCTAAAGATGTCCTCGGAAAGATAAATGCTGATGTTGCAGGCTACTCCTGCCAAGATGATCATAGTTAAAAGATGATGGATGTTATAATTATGCGTATAGACTAGTCCATTGCTGCAGCCCTACAGCGAAACTCTTGGATAACGCGATTGACGTGGTTATTCATTGTAAACACATAGGCGACAGTCACGCGGTGAAGATCGTAGATGAAATTGTCCAAAACGCGCAAATAACTCATGGCTTCCTCCGGAGGCATCAAAGAAACAGACCAGGTGGCATGATATAGAATCCAAGTAGTGAAGTCTTGTCTTGTTGTAGTGTTATTGTCCAATTCTGAAAGTCTGCAAAAGAAGTAGGAGGTCCATGCGGTTTTTAGTCGTTACCGTACGAGAAACATCACTGTCACGTGTTGCATGGAAAATAAAATATCGTTATTGAGCACGTAATGTATAGTGATGTCGACTTCATTTCAGATGTTCACAAGAAGGATCCGTGCTTCATCTGACACTGGACGTCATCGCCTGAGTAAAGCAACAAAGAAAAATACACAATGAAGAAATAATGGATCCATTTTAAACCTTGTGAAATAGCACATCTCTAGTTCTCCATGCTATTCCTGAGTGTGATTTTGATTCAAGATGAAATAGTTGACATTCATAAACGACACAAATATCCAATGTCATGTTCTAGATGAATATTTATGTAGCAACAGAAATTTGAAGCTTTAATAAAATGTTGTTCATTATCATCATGTACCTGCTAAAAACAGCAGAAATTTATTTTATATATAAAAAGACAGAACATAATTTCATTTGTGCCTATTTTTCTAGGGCTCTTATCATTTTGTTGTTTAGTGACCAGTTAGTAAAAATGATATGTCACATTTCCAGCGCCTTGTGCTTAACGGTTAAACCCTCAAATCAAATCAAATCAAATCAAAATCAGTTTATTCTGAGAATGAACAACATACAAACAAACAGATAACCAAGTGAACAGCAAAGAAAAGTAGTACACATGAATAAAAAAATTAACGGTGAACACTCAGAAAGGGTCATCCAGAAAGGGACAGGTCCCGCTAACCTGGATAACCCCTGAAACAAAAAATGTAACTCAAGATGGCGAGGTTAGATATTATGAACATAAAATATAATTTTTTTTAAAAAAAAAATCCGTGAAGAAATAAATGTGTCATAAGATCACACAATATCACAAAAGAAACCCTTTGGCAACAAGCCAAAAAATACGACAACATAATAAAAACACACACAAAAAAAAATCAAACACAAAAAACACAACAAACATAGGTCAGTAATGGCAACCTGAATCATTAGGCACATGTAATATAATAATACTCAGATCGAAACAAAGGAACCCGAGGAAAAATACTATATTACTGAGCAGACCTATTACTAGTCGGAATAATAAACACTGTAAATATACCAAGTGGGAAATTATTTATCATCACTGGTTGTACATCAGTTTTAGCCATGGTTAATTATCACAAATAGCCCAGCTAAACCCATCAGATCAGATGGACTCATCAGAATACCTTAAGGTTATAACATCAGAAGATAGTATAATAATAATAATAACAACTACAACAAAGCAGATATACAGATGATAGTAATAGCTCTAAATTAAACAGCACTTGAGGCAAATATACAAATTCTTCAATTATGAAGGAGAAATCGTTTAAGTGAGTTTTCAAACAGACCAAAAGACAGTAATCTAGTAAGGTCACCAGGCAACCCATTCCATAGCGAAGGACCCAAATATTTAATTGATAGCTGCTTGATTCTTAAGTGAGCAAATTCACTTCTATATGAATGCGAATGCCTGGTGAAATGACCATGTATATCAGGGTTCCACGACAACTGGTCCAACGACAACTCGTCCAACGACAACTCGTCCACGGACAACTCGTCCACAGACAACTCGTCCACTGAAATAGAAGCCGGATTATTGAGAAAACGCTTGAGAAATAGAAGCTGGATGAAGGTTTTTACATGTGAAATAGAAGCTGGATTGATGAAAAAACGCTTAAAAAATGGAAGATGGATCAAGTTTTTGTTCGATCTTAAATAGAAGCTGGATGCATGTTGAGACACATGATGAAAATCATCATTTAAGCTTCTATTTAAGCAAGGCAACCATTAGACTTTTTTCTCATAAATCCAGCTCCTATTTCGTAAATAAAGAACCTCCATCCAGCTTCTATTTCCATGCGTTTTCTCAATAATCCGGCTTCTATTTCGGTGAACCAGTTGTCGGTGGACCAGTTGTCCGTGGACGAGTTGTCGTTGGACGAGTTGTCGGTGGACGAGTTGTCGTGACACCGTATATCAGAGCCCATAGTAAAATAATGTTTAAAAGACATAGGGCCTAAAAAAAAATGTTGTGTTTCCGGTAACATAGCTAAAAAAAATTGGGTAGGTAGGTCGGAAAATATTTTTATTTTGTAAAATATTTTTATGCAGTGACTAATCCGAAAAAGTGTACCCCAGTAGTCTTTTTTGCACGCTGCAACAAAGTACGTGTTCTAAGCAAGTTTAAACTGCCTATTTCCCGACTGTCTGCACCTAAAAGTGCTCTAGAAACAGTCTTATTAATTTCAATTTGTTGACGTCTTTTCTGTTATGTCAATACAAATGTTACACACACAAAAAAATTTAAAAAAAAAAGAAAAAGAAATTGAATTTTTTTTTATAAATTTTTTTTACAAAAATATTTGGGTCGCGGCCGTAAAAATGGGTCGGTCGGGTTACCGGAAACACAACAATTTTTTTTTACGCCTAGGCAATAAGTGTAAGTGGAAACGAAACATGAATAAACAAATCTGGAATTTATTTATCTTAGGTAAAGTTAACAAATTATTATTTTTAAACAGGGGAGCAAGTAGATGTAAAAGGCGGGTTTGAAAACAGCAACAGTAAAGACCAAAAGATGCAAACCTCGGTTTAAGCACAGAAAACAACTGTAAAAGGGGGGTTTGAAAACAGCAACAGTAACCGAAGTACTGATATAGCAGGAGACGGCCCACACCCTCGCCGGCCCAGGGCTCTCCTATTAGACACATCGGATATATTGGATATACCTAGGGTGTACTGAGTGTTGATAAAATGCAACCAGTCTCATTAACTAAAACAGCACTTGATGCTGTAAATAAATCGCCGCAGGTTTTTAGGCAAGTCACCACATTGCCTGCTCATGTACAACGGCGGTTAGGGTTTAAACCTAAATTTTTAAATGAACTTATGCGCCTTGAAAAAGATGCGGAGAAATATATATTTTGGCGCCATTATGATCATTATTCAGACTGGTGCATGAAAAACGAATATGAAAACCAATTTGAAGATTATCCTGTCCGCCCTTATCCACATCCTCCTTTTTACCTATTCCTACCCCACCCTTTCTCCTTTGCACTGCTTGTTGTCATTAGGAACAGAAAGAAGAAGGGGTGGAGCCGGGCCGTTGAGCACGAAAGACTTTTATATGATGAGTACAAAAATAAAGCCGTTTCGCCCTGGCGGCGGCAAACAAAGAAACACCACCACCACCACCACCACAATCAATTAGACATTAGGATACAGTTGTATATCAATGGATGACAATCGCACGTGCGACAAGTGCCATCATATATTTCGAGATCCTTTCACGCTTAGACGTCATCAGACCCGACTGACACCTTGTAATACCGGTATGGCTGACTCTGATGATCTCGATCCTCTTCAGACGATGAAGTTTCTCATAAAACACTCTGCTATAAATTTCCACCTAGCTCAGATAGCGGCCGTAGAAACCAGAAGCAGGGGTGTATTAGAGCTCTTGAAAAACTGTGGGGGTGATATATATGACGTTAGACACATACTCGCAAAAGTTGACGACCCTGATATAAATAAACTCCTGAAAGAATGGCATATGGCAACATTCGATGATCAGGTACGTAATCAGTCCTATAAGCGCCCGGAATGGGACGAGTCTGATGAGGAGCGTGACGAACTCCGTATTCGTCGGGCAAAGAGGATTCTCGAAGTGCGGTTTGATGAATTTGATCTTCTAAGTCAGACGATGAGGCTTCTAAATGTATACGGCGCGATCGATTTCCATCTTGCTCTGATAGCCGCTGTAAAAGATGGCAACATTGACTTAATAAAGCTCTTAAAAGACCATGGGGGCGATTTCTCCGAGTTTCTGATTAGTAGCGTACTAGTCAAAACAACAGATATTAACATAATCAAGCTCTTGAAAGAATGGCATACAGCTATATTCGATGATGCTGTGCGAGGCCGCATCCAGATGCCTGAGAAATAGCGTAAATAGCCTTGACGGTTTTTAGTGGCCCCTAAGAGCCGAATCGGCGATAGACTCAAGCGGCAAGCCAGAGCCCTTCAGCTGCGTCTCAACCTCTGCAATAACTAGAAGTAAGCTTATACAATGGGTGTCCAGTACGTCTCGTTTTTAAAACTGACTCAACAGTAAGGATATATATGCAACCGCTGTATGTGGCTGGGCGTAGGCCTACATATAGGTCCGGGTGTGACAAGTGTGACTGATTTTCTGGAAAGTTGTCACGTTTAAAAAAACTGTCACGCTAGTATAGTAGGAGAACGTATCAGAAGCCGTGCATTATTTTTATACAATACCAAACAGGAGCCGGATCAACAGACCCACGCGGTTTGCTAGGCTAAGCAGCTACTAAGCCTACCGCGGCGGTGGCCAGAGAGCTAGCAGGCACACGAAAGTAACAAACACTTACGAAACGTGAATCACAGTGGCGCGACCCGTCAGAGTTCACAATTAAACAGAGACAGACTCAAATAAATACAATGGCTAGCTTCCGCTTTGCGTTAATACTACTGGTCGTACTGACCGCAGAAGGTAGAAGGCTCTCGAATGAAATTATTGTCAACCCCTCACCCTTTAACGGGTGCGACCATATCAAACTGATGAGATATTCAAGTATTGACGATTCCATTACTATGACTCCACTGTATCCTGATGATGCAAATAAAACTATCCTATGGAATACTTATGCCATCATGGGTGTTTCATGTTCGACCTTGCTAGGATTAACTGCCAACATCCAAGATAGTCCAGAGACGCCCCAAAATATCCAATATAATTGTATATGCCGAGGTACAGCGGTCGAACTTACTCCAGATATACGCGACTGCATTATGTATGTATGGCGGTGTAAAAAGTAGATACCTCTGAGACTTAAAAAAAAAACTTTTTTCGTTCTCTAAAATGCTCAGATGTATGGTGGTGGGGCAGAAGGCGTTATAGGAATGGGCTCATCCCTGCTGCAGATACAGTCTATGGCGATGGAGACTTGGAGGCGCCGGCGAGATTTTTCATGAGCGAAGCAAGGGCATCCTCGCGCCCCTGCTTGAGCAGCTCGTTTTTTTCCTGGTCATTGATTTTAGAAATCGATCCAATGTGCTTGCGCCGGGTTTCTTCCTTAAGCTTGCGGTACTTCTCCACTTCATCTTCGATCAATTTATACTCTTCCTTGCTGATAAAGTTGTCTTCCATAGCCTTCGCAACGTGTTCCTTGATCGTGTCAAGTTTCGAAAGGGCCAGTGTTTGAATAGTAGAGTGTTTCGCGGCTTTAGCCGAAAATTTACGGGAAGCTACGATGCTGCCCATATCGAACGCCCATAAGAGTATGGCTACACCTAAAGCCGCGCCACCCGGGATAAGCCCAAAGCCAGTGGACATCATGGTAATACCGCCAGCACCCATTCCCGTACCGGTGGTGGAAAGGCCGACCTTCAAGTAGTCAGACATTTTGGCCGCTCTGCGATACTTTTTGTGGAGACGACCGCGACTCACGATTTCAGATCGAAGGAAAGCCTCGAGCTCATTAATCTTCTGCAGGTGGGCTTCATGCGAGTTGTGTTTTGGCACCTCTCCGGAATTCTCTAGGGCGGCTCTGGCTGATGCGTATAGCGACATTGTTACAATCGTTCTATAACGAGTGTGATCTTTATGTCTAAATAATTCTCCCCACTAGATTGCGTCGGTGAAATATTGATCTTCAGTATAGTTTCACTCGGGCACACTCTTACCGTTGTAAAATCGAATTCCTGCTCCCATATTGTGAACGAGTGCTGCCGGATGCCAGGTTTGATGGCAACCGTGAATGCCGCACCACCAGTACGCATTCCAACAACGAGTAACTTATATAATCCAGGCTGCAGCAGGACAGCTCCATCGTCGTTTTTTCTTGTAAAGCTAGGTTTACGCACAGGTGTAAGTTTTAACTCTGAAGGCCTATGCGACTCAAACAACAAAGCCCCTTTATAGATGTCGTGCACATGTGCCTGTACAGTTGACGCGCGTTTGCGAACATAACCTGGACCGAAAAGACTCATTGATGCTTATTACGGGCCACTTCGAGTGTGACAGAGAACGGCTGTGTGGATGCAGATATGTCAACGTTGTTGGCGTCTAATATGCGAACAGTTAATTCTTGAATACTTCCACCACGAAGTCGACGGAATTGGGGCTTCTCGAAAGTTACCGTGCGCGACGCACCATACGATTCGCTCGATGTAGGAATTACGCGGAGAAGCGTAGTCTGACGTCCATTCAGAAAACTACCTGTAGTGTTGATCTGGTCGAGATGGACGAAAAGGTTACGGTTGTTGAAGAAGCCCGGTGTGAAGGAACCAATATGCACACCGACCCCTTTCCACTGATCAATGGGATCACCGTATCCAATTTCCATATGGAAACCCCATATCGCCGCGGTTGATGCCAGGTTCAGATGGTAGCTTTCGTCCTCCAGAGTTAGAGTAATTCTCCCCGTCGCGTGATTTACGCTCGCACTGAACCCGGGTACCGACGCTGAGACAACAGCCTCGAGAGTTTCGACATTATAGTACCCATCCGGCACTGTAACTTTTGTCGGAGCGACATCGCTAGTGGGGCGAATGAAAAAGACATTATTGCCGAGCGCAGCCGCGACATTGTACCAACCAGTCACGTACGTGATTTCGCGAAGGCCCACACGTTTTTCACCGTCTACATTGCCGATATTGTGCTCTAGCGCGACTGCATCGCCAGTCAAACCCGTCAATACATGAAATTGTGGCATTGTGCTTGTACTACAACCAGGCCCGGCCTTAGGGCAAGGCGAGCTAGGCAACCGCCTTGGGCCCCGCGCTTCCAGGGGCCCCGCGCTGCTGGCTATAATTTTATCTTTGTCGATATTGACAATGGTTACGTCGTATAACAACTATTCTTGCAGTCAAGTTGCCACGCGAATGTGACATGGTGATTTTGAAAGAATGAAACTTCGAGTCACAGCTAGCCTGCTTTTTAGCGTTGGTCTGCATGTAAAATTCTCTCCAGAAAACATACCATTAGACCATAATTGATTAGGGCCTAATTATCTTTTGCATGTTGGAAACTTAAAATTTTCTTACACCAAATTTGAATGTGCATAACTTCGGACTCTGTTCGTAGAATTGGATACAATTTTCAGGAAACATTGAGAATTTAGCCCTCTTACATTCTCTAACAGTTTATAGAATTTCATTTAGAATTGACAAGTAGGCGGCAGGCCTATATGGCCAAAACAAAAAATCTCAGTTCAATTGGGACACCGTGTAGTAGGCCTAGCTTAGAATGTGATATAAAATATGTCTCGTTGAAAAATTACTAATAATTGGGCCTATTATTAGTAGTTTTCAATGACAATAATATCGCATTCTTGGAAACTTGCTTATCTTTTACTACATGCATGCCTCATTTGAAAGTCAAATATGTATTCTGTATAATATGCCACATCAATGTGGTTTGTTTTAAAATAGTGCTCTTAGCTCTAAAGAAATTTGGGAGACAACGTTTTAAGAATCTCATCTTAGGTGACTCTCCCCACAAGCGCCGTATTGACAGGAAATCAACTACGTAAATTTATGCTTGAGAACCCGCTGCTGCCTTGGGCCCCGCAAGCCCTAGGGCCGGGCCTGACTACAACAACCCTCGCCTTCAATTTAAGAACGAGATCGCTCTTTTATCCACACACCGACGGCAACGACAAGCGCTACGACGAGGGCCCACAGATGTTCCGCAAGCCACACAGCGACGCCGCCCGCGGTTTTTAAGAGCCAAGACACCGCAGCACCAATAATACCGGGTAAAGCTGCAGCGGCCTTTCCGGCAAGAGCCTTCAACCATTCACCCAGCTTCTGGAGCTGATTTTTAATCCACTCTTTTGCGCCACCCGGCGTAGGTTTAGGTGTAGGTTCAGGTTTTGGTTCTGGTTTCGGCTCAGGCTTCGGGTCAGGTTTTGGGTCTGGTTTCGGTATAGTCTTAGGAGTACCCACAAACAGATTAGTAATGGAAAGGACTATGGTGGAAATGATGAAACCCAGCGCAGTTAGAAGACTAGCGATTGTAACACCCTGCTCACGAAACAAAGTCCTAATCCGTTCGGCGAGAGTTGTATCCGAGTTGAGAACGCGGTCGATAGTCTCGCGTATGCTGCGGATCTGATCCCGCTGTTCCCCGTTGAGGGTGGCCAGGATCTCACGCTGACCAGCAAGCTGATCTCGATACTCTTGTAGGTTCTTTTGCTCAACTTCTCGCGTAGCCTCATCGAGATCCTCCCTTGCCAGTTTTCTTTCTATGCTCGCAACGTGATCTTCCAGCTCCACTATCTTTGCTTGGGTATCAGCCTTCGCCCCCCACAATCGTTGCAGCGATTTGTCGAGGCCTACAAACTCACGCATTGGCAGCCCATCCGTGTTGGTCCCTACAGATTGAAAAAACTCCTTAATCGCAGTGTCTGCGGTACTAGCCGCTTGTTCTATGACTTCCATCTCGATGTTGTCTTGACGTAACAATGGAATGCGTTCTTTTACAGCCGCTAGCCGCTGTTTTTGCTCTGCGGAAAGCTTTTGTTTTGCCTCACACAGTCCTAGCTTCACCTGCAGATCTCGTGCATAGTTTGATGGTGCATAGAACTTTGTCTTATCAGAGAGTTGGGTTAAACGCACCCACCTATTTCGGTACTGCACCTCGAGTTCCTTTGTTCTAGTATTGTAGCGAAAGTTAAGGTCTTTGGCGGGCTCTCTTAAAAGCTTTCCAGTTTTTTGCATATACGCTTTGAACCTCTCGACACCTAATCGAGTATTTTTGCCACCAGATCCCTCAGTTGTCTCAGTCATCCAACCTGTTGGAATTTCATCAATGTCGGTCACCGGAACCTCAGGCATAGCATAGTCAACATCAGCGCCTCCGAAATTGGCCTCGTCAACCGGTTCTTCAACCGGGTGGTCATATCCACCCATCTCGTATCCTTCCATCATTATACTGGATGCGCAGTATATTGAAGAAATGACTCGATGTCTTCATATAATAATATGGAATCGTATGGAAAGCTACTGGACCCTTATCGCTCAGAGCGCAAGCAGCTGGCTACGAAGGGCATCCGGACATCGGTAACTCTCACGAACACACCATCAACAGTTGATCAAACTCAACCCCTGTATATAAATTTCCCGAATCTCGCAGAAGGCGAACTGATCATACCCGGCACAGTTTATGTGGCCTTCAATCTGAAATTGGATGGAACTGCAAACGTCGGCGATGGCACTGGCACTGCAGACCCGAATCGCACGATTGTAAACAACATAGGTCGTGCTATTGTGAAACAGATAGGTGTGAAGTTTGGTGGTAACGATGTGGCGTGTATCACCAACTATGATATCTACTACTGTTTTAAGGATCTCTGGCTAACAGCTAAAGAACGGTTGAATGGCGCCTATCAAGGTCTAGGGACTCCAAATCAGCTGGGGATTCGGGTCGGCGCTGCTAATGCTGACAAGAAAGTACAACCTGATGCGAGCATCGCTGCGGCCTTCGGTAATCGCTTCCGGATTCCGCTCGATTTCGAACTTCTCACAGAGCATATGCCATTCTACCAGTTCGGCCTGAACGACGGGCTCTCCATCGAGATAATATTCAATGACTACAAGCGCGTGATTGTATCCACGAACGTCCAGGCAACGTATTCGATTTCGGATGTGTCGTTGGAGTTTGAAAAGGTCGCGCATTCAAAACTTGCCACTCTTATACGCCAACAATATATGTCCGGTTTGGTGATCAAGTATACGCGCGTCCTTAACTATACCATACCTAACCTAGACAAGAAGGATCCGTCGTGGCCCATACCTATAAAAGTGTCCTGTGCCAGCCTACGTGGTATTCTACTACTATTTGAGGACCCCACGAATGCCACGCCATACGGCCGAAACCCGGAGAGTTTCTACAATCCACTGATTACAGAGGTGGAGGTCACCGTGGATGGGGTGCAAAATCAGTTATTCAGTCGTTCGATGAAACCATACCAGCACTGGAACGAAATCAAAAAGCTGTTCTGCCGCGACTGGGTCATGAAAGACACAGAGCTATCCGATATCGACATGTCAACCTACTTCCAAAACCAGTACGGTTTCTACCTTGACTTCCGCACCTCGGAAGATAACACCCTCCATGGGTCCGGGCGTAAACTTCCTAACGGGTCTGACGGCATCATGCTCCAGATCAAAAGGACAGCGCAAGGCGAGGGAAAGTTGAACTGCCATGCGTATTTGCTGATGGATGCTCAGATAAACATCGTCGATGGCAGCTATCATTCGGTAGCTTGCTGAAGTTCAGTTGAACCTTGACAATGGAATATTGATATCGGTAACATGTCGTCGCTACCAATAACGTTGCCATTAGACCCCCACTCGGCCATTATTTGTGGGCAAACGGGTTGCGGAAAAACCCAGTATATACTCGATGAGCTTCTCAACCCAGAGACCGGCTACTATCGCGGAGTGTTCGAGCATGTATTTTTCCTTTGCCCAACTTTGCCTTTTAATAGCACTTACCATGAGCGGTCGTGGCTCTGGCGCGGCCCCCATGCCGGCCGCTTCTTCTTTATAAACCCCGGAGAGCAGCTGCACGAATGGTTACGCGTTCTCTCTAAGCTGTTGGCGGGCTCGCCGACGTTGTACGTCCTGGACGATCTTGCTGCGAGTAAAGCCCTAACGAAAAAGAAGGACATGCTTTCTGAACTCGCCTTTTCCGGACGACACGCGAAACAGAGTGTGTGGGTGCTGACACAAAAATACAATTCAGTCGGGAAGGATCTGCGGGAGCAGACGAAGTGGGTCTGCCTGTTCCACTGTAAAGATCGTTTCTCATTTGCAGATGCACTTGATGAGAACAATGTTGTGCCTCACGAGCTTCGCATGTCGCTTAGCACCCATTTAGCAGCAACTAAGCACGCTAAGCTTTTGTTAAAGACAGACCAACCAGTTGAATATCACATCTGCTGAGTGAGATGGAGACAACTATTCTATATCTGATCGTTGGTCTACAAATTTTTACGCTAGGATGTGTGATATATGGGGTGTATATCTATATTAGAGCCAGGCGCGTTATGCGTATACTAGCTACAAAGATGGACTGTGACGATCTTTTGGCACAACTTCTACAGGAGGCACCTTCGGTTGAGCGAGTGCCCACACCGACCACAACTGGACAAAACTCGGATGAAGTGGCTAAAAAACGCGCACGGCTGGCCGCTTTAGCCGCTGGAGGGCAGTTAAAAATGATATTCAAGGGAGGTCCCTTGAGCGCCGAACGGGTCGACCAGATGACGAACGAAGAAATTAATGAGGCACATGCCCGATATGAAGCGCGTCTTGGCACAGCAATGTCAAAGTCTTTGGGCAGTAGCCTTCTCCGCCTTTATGCCTCCGCGGCCGCAATGCTGTTACCTCTACCAGCCGAGCGTCAACCAACACTCGTTGCCGACCTTGAAGAGGATCCGTTCGTATCAGCGGCTTTAAGCAGTGCTTGTTGTGAGCTATACTACCGCTATGGTATGTACTTGGCACCGCTAACCGCTGCCATAACAACTGCAAAGCATTGTGATTGGTCTATTAAAGACGCGCCACGGGCTGCATATACAGATGGAGAAGCAGGACGAGAGCGCGATTGTAGTCGACTCGACGACGCCAACGTTAATGGAGAAGCCCACTAAAACGAAGGACCCTAAAAAGCAAGAAGCCGGCCGTTTGGGCGCCGCGGCACGCAAGGCAAAGGAGAAACGCGTGCTGGAAGAACTAACCATAGTAAAAGAGAGATTGCAAAGCGAGGCTGATGTTTCATCACCTGCGCCGCAGCCAAGCACCGCCCCGCAGTCAACCGTAGACCCGCCGCCACACCATTCGAACCATAAACTTGGCACGAACGATTGGTTTGCCGCTATCGGTCTGGCTATACTTCTGGCTGGGGTTTTATGGTTTAAACCTTATGCTAAAACACAACCGGGCACACCAGCTCGTACGTCTCAGGAAGTACCACCACCCGTCAACGCGCCACCACGTAAAACTCGTAATGTATTCGACATGGAATAATCCTCTATTAGAGATAGACAATGTTTTTGAAATATAAATGGTACTTGGCTTCGTTGCAGCTGTTGCAACAAATATTATTGGTAATCAACTAGCACAGAGTTATAACATGTCAACCACACCTTCACCCTATGCAAAGGATGTTGCTAATCTAGCATACCACGCAGCTGTTGTATATGGTTTGATGGCCGGGTATACCATGATTGGAAAGAAACTCTTGAAGATGAAACCAGCGGAACTGGATAAGCTGGATATTATGGATGGTATCAAGGTTATCGGTACAATAACACTGGCTTTGGGAACGCAGGACCTACTAGTCAAAAAGGGTCTCATTCCAGCCAACATCGTCATGGCCCCATAGTTTGCTTTTGAATATGAGCCCCATTAATATGATAATAAAATGGCTGCTATTGGTATGATGATAGGTTCTGCCGTGGCCAATGCTGTGGCATTCATCGGTGGAAATGCAATATACGGCCTCGTTAATAAATCAGGGTCAACGGAGGAATTGGCTCGACATAACAAAGCTATAGAAGACCTCCAGCGCGCTAGTGCGGAATGGTCACAAAAACGACAAGCACGGCTCGACTACCTCAACGATCAGTTGCGACTAGAAGCGCACGCCGATAAGGTCTACGCCGACGTACACGAGGCGATGCGCCTATACTATGAGGTGACCGGTGGTGACGAACAGAAGCAGAAAAATATTCCAGATGTTGGAAATGAACCTACGCTCGACGAGTTCTATCAACCTAGCGAAGAACAAAAAAAATACGAGCTCATTTTCCTCGCTGGTGGCATTGGCCTAAGCGGGTGGCTCGCTTTCAAATATCTGTAGTATTCCTATTTGAATAGGAAATAATACACCAGTCCGGCACCGATGGCTGCGACCGTGATCACCGTTTTTGTGTTTTCATGGTCTTGCGTATTGGATGTTCCATTCGAGGGGTTGGTGGGCGGGGGGTTGGAAGGCGGGGGGTTGAAGCCCGAGTCCTCTTTTTTTGTGGGTGGTGGATCAACCTTCCCCTTTTCTACTGGTGGCGCAGGTGGTGGCTTCACGGTGTTTATGTTGTCATTCGTGCCAAGGCTCATGTCGTCTGTGGCAACCACAATCTCATTGTTGTATCCCGCAATTGTACCAATACGCAGATTCATGTTACTCGGGACCATATACAACCCACCCCCCAGTACGTAGTCGAGTTTTGACCTAGCGTACTGTAGAACATCTTGATACTCTTTTATGCTCTTAGGAAGGTCGTCCGCAGCTGGGATCTTCGTCTCCACGTTGGCCATGAACTGTTTCTGAGCGTCGAATGCAGGCCCAACGCCCAACACCGAGGTGCGGGTCTGTCCCTGTGCACCAAGGATGGCCCATGCGTACGCGCGCACCGAGTCATTGATCCGTTCCACACCTGCACGTGTAAACCCTTGGCTTTTGTCGAGCATGCTCCAGACGAAACCGTATGAAATGTCTGTGGGGGGGGATTGTATCGCCGTTATAGTCTTGACTGAGGTAATCGAGTCGGCCGCGATCGCTATCCAAGCTTCCGCTAAATGAGTCAATACCAGGTCTGTAACTTCCATATGTAGTCCAGTAGCGGTTACCATTGTTACCACTTCGGTCCCATTCCACGAATGTATTACCCAGACCGTTCGACGGCATCTGCGTGCCGCTGAGGTGACACGCGGCCGCTGCCTGATTGTAGTCAACTCCAAATTCACCGCAGATAGCTTGGTAAGCATGTCGATCGATGACGTTATCGAAAGCATTCCAGTTGTCACTTGTAGGAAGGGGGCATAACATCGCCTTCAAAATTCTTCTGGTTTGATAGTAGATGTGAAAGCGATATATCGAACGAGCAAGTGGTGGTATTGTTTCGTTGAGCAGGTGATCTTTCACCGACACTCCGCATCCAGCCGTTGCGCACCAAAGCGCGAACTGAAGCTGGTTCTGCCAGAACTGCATTGGATTGCTGCTCCAAGCATCGATGATGGCTTGAGTTGTAACGTGTGGTAAAATATATCTCTGTGTTAGGTCAAACCAAATCACCTTGAAGGAGTCCTTTTCGCTTACATACACATCCTGCGACTGAAGTGCGGCTGCGACCTTGGCTCTCTCATCCTTCGTGTATTCGAAGACGGTACCAAGGCGGTAGCTCACTGTTGCGTTGTACTTCAAGTGCTGTGGGATCGGCATTGTTATGAATACAAGTGCCAAATCTTTAATCTGAATGTATATATATGAATAATGACGCTGCCTTCGGAAGAGCTAGTGAAGGAGGTTTGGGCTGCGCTGTGGGCCATACAATTTAACGCCAAACATGAAAAAATTCCGGGTCGCTGGGACTTTGGTGATATGGCTTCTCGCTGTTTTGAATGTTGGTTTACAAAGCCGGGTACTTTGAAATCTTTTGCGCGTGGAGTGCTTTCTAGCCCTATTGATATCCGCGTTACTGCTGCACTGCTTCCCGCCGGTACGGCTGATGCCTGTTGGAGATTTATAGCGTTATTAGAAAGGGTTCGAGATGAATGACTCTAAGTTGTCAACTATTTATTACTCGCCTCGCGGGTACTGGCGTGGGTTGGCCGCTGTAAAGAAGCTGGCCTTGGCTGCAAAAGTTTCAGAGGCCGATGCTCGCACATGGTTAAAGAGGCAAGCTGTGTGGCAGATATACTTGCCGGCGCCGCGATATATTCCACGACCGATGTTCGATGAAGATAAACCAAATGCTGTACACCAAGCCGACCTATTGTTTTTACCACATGATCGGGTTGGCCGAAAGAAGTACAAATACGCTTTGACGGTGGTAGATGTTGCCTCCCGATACAAGGAGGCTGAGCCTTTGACGGACAAGAGCGCGACTGAAGTTGCGGCAGCTCTGGGGCGTATATACAAGCGCGGGCCTTTGACCTGGCCTCATCTTCTGCAGGTTGATGCTGGGCGGGAATTTATGGGTGCTGTGAATCAGCTGCTGGCTAAACATAGCGTTCATGTACGACGTGGTGAGGTTGGTAATCATCGACAGCAAGGAATAGTTGAGCGCTTTAACCGTACTTTGGCTGAGCGACTCTTCGGCGCACAGTATGCTCAAGAATTACTGCTGGCTGCACGCGGTTCCTCGGAGAGGTCGGCTGAGTGGGTGCGTGCTTTGCCTGAAGTTGTGGCTGCGCTGAATGATGAGGTGACTCGGCTGACTGGTAAAAAGCCTACTGAGGCTATTAAGACTTCTAAAGTGGCTTGTCAGCCCTCCCTTCCGGCTCATCGTGCGATTGGTCTCGAGGAACCTTTACTATTCAGTGGAGTGCTTGTTCGCTACCTATACCAACCTGGTGAGCTAGAAGGTGGCCGTCGGCGTGCAACTGATCCTGTGTGGTCGCTGACTGTGCATTCCGTTCTCAATGTGGTTCGTCAGTCTGGGCAGCCCGCGCTTTATCACTTGGACAACGGTCCTGCTCGTGGGTTTGTTCGCGAAGAGCTTCTTATTGTACCAGATGGGACAGAGCTGCCACCTGATCGAGTTCTCATTCGGCCAAGAGCTCGTTGAGGTAGTTCTCCACCGCAATTTCCTGCTCTTGTGTGATCATATAATGGCCATACGCTCGTGTTGTCACACCGTCTGGCGCTATCCATTTTTTCGTGACCATAGGACTCAGACTCGTCTTATTCTGCTCGTAAACACCTATCTGATGTCGTTGGCTTCGGATGGCCACCTGTGTGTGTTTGAATTCCTTCCGGCTAAAGAGTGCTTCCTTATATAGCTCATGCCGTAATTCCTGTTTAACAACAGCTCGCTGGACGCCCTTGGCCTTCCTAATCTCCCCACTATCAGCTTTGAGTATGGAATACATTTTTGGGCGCAGGCCAACAAACTCCGCAATAGGTTTGCCGCTACACTCGTCCTTGAACTTTCCCACGACTTTCTTGTTTTCTATTGAGTGACATGGGTGATCCTTATGATAGTCTGAGAAGTCATACTCTCTCGCATTGGCTTTCATATCTACATAAATATCTTCGGCTTCTACTTCAAACAACAGACTGTCCGTGTCCGTATAACAAAGCTGTGCTTTTTCGCCATATTTAGCCTTTATCTGGTTATACCAGAAATCATACATTAGGTATTTACTTAGATCTAGAATAGCCATACCAACATAGACTGGGCGATTCAGCTTTAGCTTACTTTTTATACTGTGTATCGCCACGAGGTTATTACTGAATATCTTGCGTGATTGGTATGCTGGATCCGCTATTAGTCGGCGCAACCTATCTACTTCCTCGTTTGGCCGGACCAGATCAACCCTGATGCGCTTGCGTAAGTTCTCCATAGTCTTACCAAAGACTGCATTATTAGCGAGCTTGAAGAAGTCTTTTTCAAAGTCCGAATTTGCCGCAGTTCGTAGCGCTGTGTTCATCTCAATATAAGGCTTCATCCAAGCCGATTGTTTGAATTTTAATACGTCGTGGATCTTTGTTACATTCATTCCTAGGCTGGTGTACAGCTTCAGGTTTCGATAGTGTACGATGTATCGCTCTTTGTTACGTAGGTTAGGAACTAGTTTTACGCACTCTGCGAACTTGCCCCCCAACTCGTTCTGTAGAGTGCATTGGTAGTCGCTAAACCAGTGTTCAAGCACATTCATCGTTTCGGGTGCTAGCGGGTAGTCGTTGTGAGTGTTGTGTAACTCATCAGGGTATTCGAGGTCGACTTCTAGGATATATCCTTCGTCTGCGTCATCTGGTGTGGTAAGTACCTCATCTATGGTTGTGTTGGTCCATTGGAAGCCTCCGGTTGGTAGAAACTGACACATGGCCCAGCCATATAGATTGTTGGCGTCCAGGTACATAATATGCTTGTCGGGCTTTTCTAGGTTGTAATTTGGACACATTGGATTATTTGCTTTCGAGAATCGCTTGCTCACCATGGCTATTCCACCACGAGTACCTCTCTCTACAAATAGATGCTGGTTGATGTCTACAAGTAATTCGAGCTCAACCTTTGTCTTTTTTAATAGAGCATCCCATGCCATTCCTGGTAGACTGAAGTAGTGCGCTGGGTCGAGCCCATAATGCTTTAGCGAAGTAGATCTGAATGTCTCAAAGACGTCAGCCAGTAGCAGCACATCGGTTTTTAGATACACATCGTGATAGTCGCCAAGTGTCTTACATCTCATCTCTTTCCAGACGTGCTGGGCGTGCTCGTAGTCCTTACTTGTTATATCTTCACGAGATAGCTTGCTGTAGAATGACTCTATTGGTGGAAGTTGTTTTTCATCGAATCGCTCGTGGCTGTTGATGTATTCATACGGGTAGACTCCCTTGCGTCTTAGAAGATCTAACTTGGTCTCGTCGCTATGTTTCATTGTGATCTTGAGGTCTTCCGGCTTCAGGTTGCTGGCCAGCTTATCCAGTGAGCTATTTAGGAATTGCAGGCTGTCGATAAATTGTAACTGCCCAACGCTAAAGGTCATGTACTTCTCCATATTGTTTGGTATGGCGTTTATTTTCTGTTTCCGCATAGCTTCCGAAGTGCCGAGTGCTTGCATTATCAGATGCCCGTCATAACCGCGGAGGTTGTGGAAGACTACTGGCACCTTGATCGTATCTGGAGATATGCGAAGCTTAAGGTTACATTTGTTGTGGGCAGCTCCGCGAAACTTTCCACTGATGTGGCAATGATCGCGAACCTTGTCTAGACTAGCCATTTGTTTCTTACAAATGCTGCACTCTGTCGCTGCTTCGAATGCTTCTTTATCAGTATCTGTTACTATCTTTTTAGCCGGTGTTTTCTTTACACTTTTTTGTTTCTTGCGCCATTCCCAATACATTTTTCGGTTGCATGTATTATGGGCCGCCCCCAAATACTTGCCCGTTATATGACAGTGCCTTTGTATTTTGTCAAGACCCCATGGCTCGCCGCAGATGTGGCAATCTAGCGCGTTATCGAATACTTTCCGATCATCTTCAGTCATATTCATTTTGGTTGGTTTTTTCAGCGCCCTTTTTATAATGTCCAATTCATTCTGTAGATTTTGAAGGAACTCCTCTACGGTGCCCTCTCCTCTATATAACACCGGTTGGTTTGTTTCTCCATCGCTGCGGACGACTATATAGCAGAAGCTACAGGGTGTCTGTTTGGCAATCATCCTGGTATTGCTCTCGTGTGGGTCCATTGCTGCACCCTCGACTGGAATATTGAGGGCTTCGAAGTCTGCATAAATGATGTATGGTACTTTCATCTGTCTTTGGTGATTGATGAATTTCAGGATGTTTTCACCTTCCTTCGGCATTTCTGTCCTTTGAGGTTTATCGCCAATTCCTTTACAATCTTTCTTGTGTGCATCGCGTAATTTTACACTCGAGAATACATGCAAACATCTGCGGCATGGAAATATACGACTATTATGCTTACTATTCTTGAAAAGCATGCGGCCTAGGTTCTTAATCCACACGTAATGATTTTTCTCGGGGTCTTCTGGATCGTTCAGCAGTAGTAAGTCTATCTCTAGCCCTACCTGTTTCGATTCGTGGATTGGGTATAAACCCTTTTTCCAGCCGTATATGCATATTGATAGGCCTGGGTTTTGGCGCTCGAACTTGTTAATATCTGTAACCTTTACTGGGAACTCTATGCCGGTGAAATTGAGCCTGCCAAGGTGTGTTTCGTACTTGCTTGGGCGTTGTGGGTTTTCTTTCGCTGGATATTGCGCGCTCAGAACTGCCCACTCGAAACAGCGATTATCTTCATTTTGCACATTAACAATGGTGCGTGGAGGAATATCACTCGGCGTTGGGATGTAGCTGCGCCCCCTAAAGGGTTGATACTGGTCAATGCCGAGGTCAGTAGATGCAGAATGGATTCTTTGGCTATTTTTGAAGAAGCCTGATATTGAAGATAAATTAAGTTAAAATGGTGATAAAGGATAAGCTGGTGTTTTTCCTATTGAAGCTAAAATAAGCTGGCTGATTTTGGTTTTAAGAAAAATTCTTAATAGAATGGATTCTTTGGCTATTTTCTATGAAGCCTGATATTGAAGAAAATATCAGCTAAAATGGTGTTTAAAAAAATCAGATGTCTTTTTAATTTTCTGGATGTCTTTTATTATTTCCTGAGGGGGGTGCTCGGTAGTACAGTGGTTAGCGCGCTAGACTGTCGACCAAGAGGTCGGGGGTTCAATTCCCCGCCGGGGCAGAAATTTGTAACGAGATTTCTGTTCCTCTAGCCGACTCAGCTATGATGAGTACACGGTCAGTGGATGATGAGACGGCGAGGGAGAGGATTGGTCACCGCCCTTTGGAAGTCTTTTATTATTTCGATCAGCAAGGAAATTAAGGTCGTAAGAATACTGTCGAAAAGTCTCTAGCTAATATATTTAGTGCGATGTGTGAATAAGCGAATATCTCGAGAAAATCGGTATTGGATACGAAAATTATGCAACTACCGGTTGAATTGTTAAACGCAGCTCCCATTCCCCCTCCGCCCGCAATTTGCATGTAATTCGCCCCATTTCTATACAGGTAGGCGTTACCAGGAGCGATGGTTAGATACAGCAACAGTGCACACCTGCTACCTATTAAAAGCCACGCAGCAACCGACCTATAACATCGTTGACACTTCGCACAGGGCACAATACGATAAATCTTATGATACGCGGTGCAATGCGATTAAATCTTATCCTACGCGGTGCAATTTGTTGAAAAATCGTCCTTCACCTCTGAATCTGTCCCCAAACTTCCGGTTCTGTCCCCACGATAAATTTTTGTCCCGAGATAGGCAATTTTACAGGACAAGAAGACGCAAATAAACTTTTTCCTAAGTTTTTTTTCCTAGGTTTTTTTTCTAAGTTTTTTTCCTAGGTTTTTTTTTCTAAGTTTTTTTCCTAGGTTTTTTTTTCTAACTTTTTTTCTAGGTTTTTTTTTCTAAGTTTTTTTCTAGGTTTTTTTTCTAACTTTTTTTCTAACTTTTTTTCTAGGTTTTTTTCTCTAATTTTTTTTCCTAGGTTTTTTTTTCTAACTTTTTTCTAGGTTTTTTTCTAACTTTTTTTCTAGGTTTTTTTTTAGGTTTTTTTTTTTTTTTTTTTTTTTTTTTTTTTTTTCTAACTTTTTTTTCTAGGTTTTTTTTTTTTTTTTTTTAGTCATCCGTTCCAAAAAGTCAAGAATTTTGTTTTCTCGAATGTCTTTTTCTTCTTAGAACAGGCTGCGAATGTACAGTATAACTTGTTATTAAAGCGTGTTCTTATTCATACAAAAGTAATGATTGCACAAGAGCTGCAGTAAAAACAATTTGCTAATAGTAGTAGTAAATTCACAATGACATCAAGTTTTTATTATCAATCCATGAATTGAATGAATCATCATAGCCTAACCATTTCACCAAAGACCGATTTCCTCTTTTCCTTATAATCTTTTCTATTTTAAATGTATCTTGCGTTGTCGATTGCAGTTCAGCTTCATAAAATGTCCCTTGTATTTGTTCTCCATGATAGTCTGATATTTTATAGGTTATAGGGTCTGTGTATTGAATGTGTGTTATAGTAAAAATTTCCTGTGTCCACCTTTGAGTGAAACCTTTCTCGAATGTCTTTTTCTTCTTAGAAATTCTTACTTTATCTCCTACCGAAAATTTAGGTTTAACAGTTTCAGGTACAGCGTCGCCGTATAAATTCATCCACACAACCCATTCGTTTGCTTTGATACTCGCTTTAACAGGAGTCATTTTTATGGAAGAATGTCTTGTGTTGTTGTATAAATTAACCATATTATCTAAAACATCGATATATCTCTGAGTTGAATTTGCTGTAAAATACTTAAACATCTTTTCTTTTACTGTCCTATTAAATCTTTCTACGATACAAGATTTCTCTTCGTTCTCAGTTGAATACAACTCCATACCTAATGATTTTACCTGTTTATTATAGAATTCTGTTCCCTTATCGACCCAAAGTTTTTCACCCCTTCTTTTGCTCGTATTAAATATTTTTGTGAAAGCATCTGCCACAGATTCTCCACGCTTATCTTTTATTGGAATAATCCATCCATATTTTGAAAAAATGTCAATAACACTTAACAAATATTTCACACCAGAATTAAATTTAGCATAAGCCTGCATGTCAATCAAGTCAGCCGCCCAAATTCTGTCCACTCCCTGAACATAAACCACTCTCTTCCTAAACTTCCTGACTATAGGTTTATGCAATTCGTCAGCAAGTTGGTCTGTCCATCTCAGAGTTTTTTTTTCAACCCCATTCCAAAATGGGTTTTCGTTGATAAAATTGGTTTAACTATAGATCGTTCAATTCGTTCGCGGAACGAAGGATTAGATATATTATTTAATTCATCTATCATAGCTCTGTCAGCGACGTTTCTCCCTGCTGTATCAGTATGTTTAGCATAGGCTAGGTCATGACGATATGCTGCTGCATCAACTCTGTCTACTGGTTTACTCCAATCTTTTGGCGTCCCATCACTATTCAATCTCAAATCCAATCGAGTTCCTGGACCCGTGAAAGAATGTCCTGGAAGATGCATTTCACCCGGGTACTTTGCCCATGGAAGTTTAATGTTAGAAGTAGCAGAATTGAGAGCTGATACCAAATCACCTCCTTGTACAGTAGTGGACATTTTAGTAAACTGAGTTTTTCTAGCGCCACACTCAACGCACACACCCCTAAGCATAGGTCTACCATTCTTACTGACGACTCGTTGAACATCTTTAGATTCAGTTTGTCGCTTACATTTTACACAATACGAGTTGTGCTCCATTTTAATATAATATAATTAAAATGGAAGTCCAAGACCTGTCATGGAATGAAGATACATCTAAACGCTTTAACAGTCCTCTCCTACCAAGAAGCATCAGAGGTTTGATCGTAGGTAAGTCTCAATGTGGTAAAACGATTTTACTTCTTAATTTATTACTGAGACCTGGTTGGTTAGACTACGATAACCTGCAGATCTTTGGAAAAAGTCTTTTTCAATCAGAATACAAGATACTAAAGAAAGCATTCGAAGAGAAATTACCAAAGGAAGCAATTATAAGACTTTTCGATAATAGAGATGAGATAATGAAATTAAATGTATCACCGACCGCCGTAGTCGAGGAGATGTCTAAAAACATGGGGGAAACATCGGATATAGACTGCAAGTTCTTTGAAACCTCTGAAGATGTTCCAGATCCACGAGACTTAAGTCGAGATAAGAAGAATCTCATGATTTTTGATGATTTACAGTTAGAGCGACAAAATAAATGCGAATCCTATTATATAAGAGGTAGGCATAGTAATGTAGACTGCTTTTACCTAGCACAAAATTATTTCAAGCTACCTAGACAAACTATAAGAGAGAATGCCAACTTTATATGTTTGTTCCCTCAAGACCTTAAAAATATTAACCACATATACAGCGATCATATAGGTGTAGATGATATGACTATAGAAGAATTTCGAAAACTATGCAAAACTGCGTGGGATGAAACGCATGGTTTTGTGGTTATTGACTTGACTAGCAAAACAAATAAGGGCAGGTACAGATCTGGATTAGATACATTTTACATTAAATAAAAGCAATAATAAAATGATAACAAAATTTAAGATTTTATATTCTAGGTTTAAAAATAGCTATCTAAAATGGAAACCCTTCTTGACGAAATTTTATCTAATACTCAAACGATTGCACGCAACACAGAGGCTAAAGAATCCTTTTGCATTTTGTTGAGCGAAAGGAGCACACGAATTCGAACGAAATTTAATCCACTAATCGAACTGGACAAAAGTAAGAAGTATGAAATGGCCCTTGTTAATCTTGAAACTTACTACAGTTTTCCCAATATAGACGAAACAAATAATAAATTCGTATATTCGTCAGATAACGGTGTAACGTGGGAAGATTTAGACATTCCAACCGGTTGCTATGAAATCGAAGACTTAAACGATTACATACAGAGAATTCTAAAAGAAGAAGGTCATGGTCAATGTATAAAGTTGCAACCAAATAACAATACTTTGAAGGCTGTTTTGGAAATTGATGAGAACTATAAAGTTGATTTTACAGTACCAAATTCAATTAGCACCGTTCTAGGATTTCAGAGTCGTGTATACTCCGAAGGATATAACGAATCCGAGCACATAGTCGATATAAACAGCGTGAATAGTTTACGAGTTACGAGTGATGTAATAGGATCATCGTATGCTAACGGAACTACGGAGAACATAATTTATTCTTTCTTTCCATCGGTCGGGCCTGGTTACAAGATAATCGAATCTCCTCACAATCTCGTATATCTTCCAATAACGCTATACTCTATTTCATCGATGGAAACAAAACTAATAGACCAAAATGGAAAACTAATTAATTTAAGAGGTGAGGAATTATCGATACGATTTCATATAAGAGAGGTTTAATTTAAAGTTTATATTTAATATAAGATGAGCGCTTACGCTAAGGTCAAAGTTAATATTTCTGAAGGGCAAAAAGAGAAGATTAAGCGAGCTGTTCAAGTCGGAACTGGGGTGAGTATAAGACTTTCTCATGAAGATATAACTGGTGAGCATGTATTAGCTCTAAACCAGAGGCAAATTAACAAGTTAACTAAAGCGTATCAGAATGGAACTGGTGTGACAATTAAAATGGGTAAAAAGCAATTAGAAGACAATGCGAGAGTCGAAGGCGGATTTATTGGTGCTATTCTACCGTTCTTAGCAACAGCCGGAAAGTTTCTTCTGTCTAGTGTTCTTCCGAGTTTAGCCACAGGAGCCTTAACAGGATTGGGTTCTGCAGCTGGTTCCAAAATTGTCGATAAAATTAGTGGATCCTCGATCTCACAGATGAGTGGATCTTCGATCTCACACCCGATAAGCGGATCTGGCGTGCTGTACGTTAAGAAAGGAGGAATATGCTGTAAGATAGTGCCTGCTGGGGAAGGTCTTTTTCTATCTCCGTGGAAAAAGGGTAGTTCGATATCGGGTTCTGGTCTGTTTATGAAAAGAGGAGCAGGATATATCAGCGGTGAAGGTCTTATACTTGGTCCCAATTCACCATTTAAAAATATTCCTATTCTTGGAATGTTACTTTAAACAATCTCTTATATAAATGTCTGGATACGGTCACCCAATACACAAATTTATCACCAAACGAAAGCCTCATGTGAGTACGATAATTTGGATGCCTAAAGTGGTCACTCACGCTCCTGCAAGACAACGAGCAGGCGATAGATATGAGATTTTTGCTCAGCAAGCGATAACGATTGAACCAAAGACAAATATTACAGTAGAAGTAGGCCTTGGAGTCCGAATGACCAGTGGAATGTGTCTAGTCTCTCTTAGACAGAAGTTGAAACAACTCAGACTGAGTCTTCAAGATGGTACTGTCCTAGAGGACGCAGAGGATATAATAATTACAATTCAAAACAACTCAGATTCACCAGTTACTATAAATGAAAAAGACTCAATTTGTTATGTTAATTACTACGATGCATAAATTGTACGTTTTATGTTTACGTTTTATGTTTACGTTTTACGTTTACGTTTTACGTTACGTTTTAAACATTATAATAAAAAATGTCACTACTGAAAATTAGTGATCCTGCAAAAAGAGATTTTATTATCGAAGAGTTTTTAAAAACGAAAAAAAATATTAAACAAAACTTTCTTTCAGAGAGAATAGACGATCTTGGACTTCAACGAGAATTAACGAAAATCTACAAACCAATAGTCGACTCTCAATCAGCAATTTCAAAAGAACAAAACGCTTTGCTGTCGACAATAAAGGATAATTCTGCAGCAACATCACTTGCTCTAAAATCACTTCCAGATTCGTTGAAAACTATTCAATTTCCCCAGTATCCGTCTATAGAGGCGTACGATGACGATGACCCAGTAGAAGACATTAGAAGGTTAGAATTAGGAAATATTGCAGTTGAATACCTTAAAAAATATGCTTCTGATAAAAGACTTGTGGACACAACATTCGGATTAAGATCAAGAGATGGAAAATTCTACATCGGTGACAGCGAAGCCTCAATCCAAGGAAATGATATTACAGTTGGAACCACAACTTATCAAGGAACTCCAGGATTATGGGAATTGTTAACGTTAGCTAGTCCAAACAGTTCAATTTATGATAATCGTGATCTCGAAGAATACGCCGAGATTCTAATTAAAAAGAATGCCATGAGTCAGCCAAATAAACCAAACAAACCTAAATCGTCTAGAAGTGTAAAATATGCAAAGATAATAAAACCCATATGGGACGATTACATAAAGTTAAGAGGTAAAACAGGAAGCGGAATAATTACCATTCCTTCAGATCCTAACGAATTAGTAAAACAATTAGAGTTGCGAATATATAGCTACAAAGCGGGAAATACAGGAGTAAGAAATGAAATTGTAGGTATGACGGATGAGTTACTGAGACAGGGAGTGATATCCAAAGATGAATATAAAAAATTGACGATCTAATTTAAAAATTGATGATATAGAAATGCTGGTCGTTGCGAGAAGAAGTTATAAAAAAGTACACGTTGTCGGTGGAGCAGGAATATTCGATTCCATTGCAGGATTTCTCAAGAGACTACTGACATCGAATGCAGCCAAACAAATTGCGAGCACAGCTGTCAAAGAGATAGGGGGTGTTGCTAAGGATAAGGCTATCGACGTTGGAAAACGATTACTCAATAAGATACTTCAACCAACTACAGCTCAGCAGCCGATAACTCAGGAAACTAAAGTCATTCTAGCTAGATTACTAGGATCGAATCCAGAAATGACGGGAGGAGCTATTAGAATTCAAGATCTCGTAAAACGCTTAAACGGAGGTGGTTTGAAAATGGCTTAAACATATTTTCTTATTTAAAAATATATGTATAATAAAATGCAATCCGATATTCTAAGATTCACAGAGCAACCATTGATCGATGAAGGTATCGAGCGATACGAATGGCATGAGTACGAACCTGTAGCGAGAACTAACCTTAACAGTTCTGGTGAAATAAGAATAAATATTGAATTACAAGACTTATACAGTCACCCAGCAGAGTCGTATCTGCAATTCGAAGGAAGACTAATTAAATCCGATGACACCGCATACGTTAATGCCGATGCAGTTGCTATTACGAATAATGGACTTATGTATCTATTCAGTCAAATATCCTATCAGTTATCTAATCAAGAAATCGAAACGCTATTTCATCCGGGTCAAGCTACAACGATGCTCGGTTTACTTACGTATCCAAACGATTTTCAGTTGACTCAAGGCTTAAATCAGCTGTGGTATAAAGACACTGGGGCGACTGCTGTTATTGCGGACAACCCCGGCTTTGCCACTAGACAACGCTTTCTCATTCAGAAACCAAACACTAAAGGAATGTTCAGCTTTATTGTTCCGTTGAAGCATATTTTCGGGTTTTGCGATGATTACGACAAGATTATTTACGGCTTTAAACAGACGCTGACTTTAGTTCGTAAAGCGGACGATGATGCCATATTCCGAGGTAACGCTGCAGCTGCTGGAAAAGTTGCGATAAACAAAATTTCATGGTTTATTCCACACGTTATTCCTTCCGATATGGAACGAATGCAGTTGTATAAGACGATTGAATCGAAATTAACGTTGCCAGTTGCGTATAGAGCTCGTCAATGCGACACAATAACGGTTCCTCAGTCGACAAGTTTCAGTTGGCGTCTTAGCGTAAAAACATCACCTGAGAAACCTAGATATATCATCGTAGGATTTCAGACGGACCGTAGCGGTAATCAGGAAAGTAATCCGTCGCTATTTAATCACTGCGATCTCAAGAACATATATGTGATGATGAATCAAGAAAGATATCCAGCTGTCGATCATAACCTGTCGTTTCCTAATCAACAATTCTCCAGAGCGTACAGAGACGCGTCCTCCTTTAGTCAAAAGTTTTACGGGATGGATAAGTTGATTACGCAAAGCAATATAACACCTGTAGATTATAAAGAATTATATCCGCTGTTCGTGTTCGATGTAAGCAAACAATCCGAGCGTTTGAAATCTTCAGTCGTTGATATTCAGATTAAGGCTCTTTTCAATGCAGCAGTGCCAGCCGACACAGAAGCGTATGCTGTCGTAATTTCAGATAGGTTGCTGCAGTTCCAATCGGATGGGCAGAAAATGAGTGTAGTGTATGGAAAATTGATTTAAAGAATACTTATATATTATGAAGCTACCAGAGCTTAGAATGTTAGCCAAGCATCACGATGTTACAGGCACTTCGCATCTCAACAAACCTCAAATGATAGCTGTATTGATTGAAAAGAATATTCTTCCGACGGACTACAAGTCTGTGTCATATCGACATGACACGTTGAGCAGTATCAGGAAACAACCGAGAAGAGTAGATATTATAGATCGAGAGACTGGCGTTGTTACCTCGTATCCATCGATGTATAAAGCTGCTAAGGCGTATGGTCAGAGTGCTGGCATAATAGCTTATCATAACGGAAATGTCTGGAGAGATAGATACGAAATTAAAGTGTATGAGAGATAGATAAGTGGATCTTCGATCTCACAGATAAGTGGATCTTCGATCTCACATGTTTTAATATTTTTGCGTGGTAAGATAAAATGGATTTAAAGAAAAGTAGTTTAAGAAACATGAACCATGTTGAACACTTGCTCGACTCATCGGTTCCTGACATTAAGGTTCCTACGCTTACACCCACACCTGGTAAGTACAAACCAGTAGCGCCTAAGAGAAAATACAAAAATAGGGTTAGATCCAAATTAAATGATTTTGCGGATTGGTTACTTAGTTATGTGCCCGAACGAGATAATAAAGTCGTTAATGAAAAACTCGAATCGTTGAAGTCAACTGTTTCCAGGATATTTGATAAAATTAAAATTCGAGAAACAGCGTCGGCTATTAAAGGATTCACCAAGCAATATAGAATAGATGGAATTAATGGAATGGATGCCTCTTCGTTTCTTGATTTCGTCAGACCGCAGGTAGTAAATCTGTTGTCGAACAATCGCCAGACAAAGACTAATTTGATTCTTACTTGTACTATGGAACGAGTAGATATGAAATCTGGAATAGTGACTTCTGAGGATATACCATTCGTTTCCAGGGCAGAAGTTATTTTAGAAGCAACCGACTTGAATGAAATATACAGCAGAAAGAAGGATAAAATCATGGAGTCTATTGCTAGTTTTCAGATGCAAGGAAGTAATTGGAGATTTAAAGCTGTTGTAAAATTAGATATAAATACGGTAAAATATACACCCTTAAGAGGTAGTTCTTACATTCCACTTCCCGACTTTTTAGCTAATAAAAAGGCTATCATAAATATGAAAAACGATGATGAAGAATGTTTCAAATGGTGTATCACTAGAGCTTTGAATCCGGTTGTGAAAAATTCGGAGATAATAACGAAAGCTTTGAAAGAACAGTCTAAAAAACTTAATTGGAGTGGTATTGAGTTTCCAGTTGCTGCTGATGCTAATGTGATAGGTAGGTTCGAGAGAAATAATAATGTTAATGTTAATGTATTCGGTTATGAAAAAGAAGTATACCCGCTTTATCTGTCTAAGTGTGAAAGTAGTATTTATGTAGATCTATTGCTTATTTCCAACGGAGAAAGGAAACATTATTGCTGGATCAAGAATTTTAACAGAATGATGAGATTGAGGACTCATTCGATGTATTATTGCAAAAGGTGTATGAATGGTTTCACAACGACAGGAGCGCTTAAAAACCATAATGAGTACTGCAAACTCCATAACGCACAAAAAATAGAAATGCCACCACCAGGAACTATGCTAAGTTTTAAAAATTATAACAATTCTATGAGGGTTCCGTTTATAGTCTACGCAGATTTTGAGTCTTTTGTAAAACCGATCGATACATGCCAACCAAATCCAGAGTTGTCGTACACTAATAAATATCAAAAGCATATTCCTAGCTCCTTTTGTTACCACATAAAATGTTTCGACGATAGTGTATATTCTCAAGATCCTGTGACGTTTACGGCTGAAAGCGAAGATGATGATGTTGGTCAAATATTTGTAGATAAACTAGAAGAGAATATAAAACAAATATATAATCAATTTAAATTCCCTAAGAAGATGATATTTACAGAAGAGGACAAGAAGTGTTTTGATGGAGCTACTATATGCCATATCTGTGAAAAAACGTTGGGCGAAGACCGAGTGAGAGATCACTGTCATCTTAGCGGTAAATTTAGAGGGGCTGCTCATAACATTTGTAATGTAAACTATAAAGTCCCCAAGTTTTTCCCTGTAGTGTTTCATAATCTTTCCGGGTACGATTGTCATCTGTTCATTAAGAAACTGAGAGGTAATAATGGAGAGAAAATTAATTGCATACCTAATAACGAGGAAAAGTATATATCTTTTAGCAGAGAGGTCGTTGTTGATAAGTTTGTAAATAAAGAGGGAAAAGAGATTACCGTCAAGCGACAACTGCGTTTTATCGACAGTTTTAAATTTATGGCTTCTAGTCTTGATGCTTTATCGAGGAACCTAAGCAAAGACCAGTGTAAAAATATTGGGAAACGATATACTGGAAAGAAGCTCGATCTTTTGCTGAGAAAAGGCATATATCCTTATGACTACGTCGATTCATTTACTACCTTTAATGAAACCGAACTACCACCAAAATCCGCTTTCTATTCTAAGCTAAATGATTCGAATATTAGCGATGAAGACTACGAGCATGCAAAAACGGTATGGAAGGAATTTGGATGCAAAACATTCAGAGAATATCACGATTTATACAACGTTTCGGATGTTCTGTTACTTGCCGATGTTTTCGAAAACTTTAGAGATGTGTGTATGAAGAACTATACGCTTGACCCTGCATGGTATTTTACATCTCCTGGTTTAGCCTGGGATGCCGCTTTAAAATTGACAGGCGTGAAATTGGAGTTATTGAATGATTACGATATGATTCTGATGCTTAGGCAAGGGATGAGAGGAGGAGTGAGCACAATATCAAATCGTTACGGGAAAGCGAATAATAAATATATGAGCGATTTCAATAGTAACGAAAATTCTACATTTATTACTTACCTGGATGCGAATAATCTATATGGATGGGCTATGATAAAAAATTTACCTACTCACGGGTTCAAATGGATGAACGAAGATGAATTAAATAATTGGAGAAGTATTCCATGCATATTGGAAGTTGATTTGGAATATCCTAAAGAGTTACACGACCTGCATAACGATTTTCCGTTAGCCCCCGAAAGCATTGAGATTAACAAAGTCAAAAAGTTAATTCCAAACTTAAACCATAAAAAGAAGTATGTGCTGCATTACGATAATCTGAAGCTGTATGAGAGCTTGGGTTTGAAAATAACAAAAGTGCATAGAGGTGTACTATTCGAAGAAAGTGATTGGTTGAAAAAGTATATCGATTTAAATACAGCTCTTAGAACGAAAGCTACTAATGACTTTGAGAAAGACTTTTTCAAGTTAATGAATAACAGTGTCTTTGGAAAAACTTGTGAGAACATTGAAAATCGTGTTGATGTAGAGTTAGTGTGTCAAGAGGAGAGGGCTATTGAACTAGCCGCTAAACCTAATTATGAGAGATGTACTATTTTCGATGAAAATCTAATAGCCGTTCACATGAAAAAAACTAAATTGTACTATAATAAACCTATATATCTTGGCATGTGTATATTAGACTTGAGCAAAACGTTGATGTATGAATTTCATTACAATTACATCAAGGATAAATACGGAAATAGAGCTAAATTATTATTTACCGATACAGATTCTTTGACATACGAAATTAAAACTGAAGACTTTTACTCAGATATCGCAGGCGATATTAAGACTCGATTCGACACGAGTGAATACCCGAGAGATCATCCATCTGGTATTGAGGTTGGAGTAAATAAAAAAGTTATTGGAATGTTCAAGGATGAAGCTAGTGGGAAACAGATAAAAGAATTTATTGGACTCAGAGCAAAGTTGTATTCTTATAAGATGGCTGCTGGAGAAGAGCACAAGAAATGTAAAGGTATTAAGAAGAATGTTGTCCAGAAAACTATTACTCACGAAGATTATAGAGACTGCTTATTTACCAAAAAAGAACAACAACGAACGATGAATGTTATTAGATCTTATCATCACGATATTTATACAGAAGAAATTAATAAAGTTGCATTATCTGCAGATGATGATAAACGGGTAATAATGGAGGATGGAATTCATACTTTGGCATATGGTCACTACTCGTTGAAAACTATTTAAAGAAAAATATATATATAATGGATGACTCTAAAGTGTGTACCAAATGTAGGATGGAAAAAAACTTAAACGAATTTCATAAAGATTAATCAAATAAGAGCGGTTATTATACTATTTGTAAAACGTGTAAAAAGACCAAAATGAAGGAACTTAGGCAATAATACTCGATACTAGAGACTAGGGAAATAAAAGATAAAAAAGTTTGCTGTCGATGTAAGAAAGAGAAGAACATATTAGAATTTGTAAAAAATAGATGTTGTAAAGACGGGTTTGATAAAGAATGTAAGGAATGTAAATATAAATATAATCACTCGTATTCTGAAGCTCGAAAGCAATATGATCCTGAGTTTAAAATACTTAAAAATATGAGGAGTAGGCTTAGTGAATCATTAAGAGGTAAATCGAAATCACAAACGACGTGCCAACTTATCGGTGTTGACTTTGAAATATTTACTAAATGGATTGAATTTCAGTTAGAAGAAGGAATGACAATGGAAAATTACGGTTCGGTTTGGCATTTCGATCATGTTTTGCCATTATCGTCGTTCAACTTGCTAGACGAAGAAGAACTTCTTAAAGCTATGAATTGGAAGAATATTCGTCCATTGCTACCGGTTAAAAATATGCAAAAAGCAAACAAAATAGATCGCTGGCTATATGTAATGCAGGAAGTAAAATCGAATTACTTTTTAAAACATTTAGATGAAATATAAAATGAGTTCTAAGATCTACAAAGACATAAATGTTGAGGGTGTAGTACTACCGAATATTGCTTTATCGAACGTGGATCTAATCGAAGCGGCTAAGAAACTAAACATCAATAATTTCAGAGGAGTATTTCTCAGAGACGAATTACCTATGAGTCCGAGAGATAATGAATGTGGTATTCTTAATCTAGACGACTCGAACGGTAGAGGGACCCACTGGTGCACTTTCTTAAAGAGCGGTAACGAGAAAATATATTTCGATAGTTACGGCCTTCCTCCCCCTCTGGAACTGATAAACTATTTACGCCGTCCAGTGCTATATAACAGCGAACGCATACAGTCGGATAACGAAGTGTTTTGTGGCCATTTATGTTTGTACGTCTTAAAGAAGACGATGAACGATGGAATGAATTTTCAAGAAGTTATAAACGGCTTGCATTAAAAATTATTTTATATATAAAATGCCTGTCGATAAATTTGGTCACACCGATTTTGGAGGAACATCACGAAGAGTAATCGCTGGAGGTGTAACTCTTAGTCAAATAAATGCTAATTTTCTTCGATGTGATGGAGCAAATCTGCCGACTGGAAATTTAAAAATGAATGGACATGTGATAAAAAGGTCTCCCAGTAACGAATACTTCGACTGCCGGAATGGATGAGGCTTTAAGTAGGGGACAAGCCATTGATTTGATAACGAATCACAACGATTCTCCGTCCAACGATAATCATTTGACGAATAAGAAATACGTTGATGAACAAGTTACAAAGGACGTCGATAAATCTCTGAAAAAGTGCCATGTTGGATATATTCCTCCCTTGGAAGCTGATGAAAGTGTGACAGGATTCGTTGCTAGTGCTAGTTCTTGTTTTGCCGGAAACAAAGCCTACCATGCTTTCACTAATCTCACTGACGATGTTAACGCAGCTTGGGTTTCGGGTGAAGATGAAACTGTTTGGTTACAAATTAAATGTCCTGAGCCAGTTAAAATTTGGAGAATTGTTTTGAAAAGAGAAAATGTATCTTATTTAGATTTATACGCTAGCAATGATGGAGTAGCGTTTACATTCTTATCTTATTCTTCAAGAACTTCTGAAGATACAGTTTTAAATATTTCTACTACGGATGCGTATCAATATTACAGAGTTACATCTAGAGCATGGCAAAGGGAAGATAATCGTATACGAAAGATTCAGGTAATGCAATTATATGTATACGATGACTAATCTACATTAAAAATTATTATTATATATAAAATGCCTGTCGATAAATTCGGTCACACCGATGTTGGTTCATCACAAAGAGTAATCGCTGGAGGTGTCACTCTTAGTCAAGTAAATGCTAGTTTTCTTCGATTGGATGGAGCAAACATCGCGACTGGAAATTTAAAAATGGGTGGTCACAAAATTAAAGGACTACCAACAACGAAACCTTTGACAGCAGCAATGGATGAGGCTTTAAGTTGGGGTCAAGCCATTGATTTGATAACGAATCACGACGATTCTCCGTCCAACGATAATCATTTGACGAATAAGAAATACGTTGATGAACAAGTTACATTGAAGGTGTCTAAAACTGGTGATACCATGACTGGTGATCTAATCTTAAACGTTGGCTCCGATCGTCTGCGTTCAATGGGTTGTAAGGACTTGAGAGGAGAAAATAAAGAATTCACTATTTTCTTAGGTAGTATACGAAATAAACTACAATGTTCGTTAAACAATCCTATTACATTACAATCGATGGATGGATTTCGTTTTAGAATAAACAATGAAATCATGTTAGAGATGGTTAAGTCACTCGATGGCACTCCTCCGTCTAAAATAAATGTGTATAAGTCCATCTTTATGCATGATGCTTACATTACAGGACTACACGAACCCAACAACGCCAGCGATGCAGCTACGAAGCAGTATGTAGATTCTATCTCAATCGGTCCCGCGCTTAGCATTCATTCTTTAGCTTGGCAATTCTTAATCGCTAAAACTCACACAAGAGTTACTTTCGATAGTGTAAGATTCAAAACCGATGGTGTTATAAGTGCGGGAATGACCCGTTTCACTCCCGGTAAAGCCGGATACTATTTCGTTTCGACGTACATAGAATTTGGTAACAGTAGTACCGCTCCTGGTAACGTCTACCTGTATAGAAATGGGGCGAATTACATGCAAATTGCGGGCGGAGGGGGAACGGGAGCTGCGTTTAACAATTCAACCGGTAGTTGCATAATTTTCGTAACCAATACCGATTTTCTCGAGATATTCGCTTATTCGCACATCGCACTAAATATATTAGCTAGAGACTTTTCGGCAGTATTCTTACGACCTTAATTTCCTTGCTGATCGAAATAATAAAAGACTTCCAAAGGGCGGTGACCAATCCTCTCCCTCGCCGTCTCATCATCCACTGACCGTGTACTCATCATAGCTGAGTCGACAGTCCAGCGCGCTATCCACTGCACTACCGAGCACCCCCCTCAGGAAATAATAAAAGACATCCAGAAAATTAAAAAGACATCTGATTTTTTTAAACACCATTTTAGCTGATATTTTCTTCAATATCAGGCTTCATAGAAAATAGCCAAAGAATCCATTCTATTAAGAATTTTTCTTAAAACCAAAATCAGCCAGCTTATTTTAGCTTCAATAGGAAAAACACCAGCTTATCCTTTATCACCATTTTAACTTAATTTATCTTCAATATCAGGCTTCTTCAAAAATAGCCAAAGAATCCATTCTGCATCTACTGAGGTCGAGCGCAATACATCGTTTTAGTACCCAGCCGCTTCCGTTATTGGTGAATGTCTCTAGGCTTTCCAACATTTTAGCGTGGGCTTGCCCTATCGCCTCTTCAATTTCGCCCGCATTTGTAATTGGTATCATGCCGGAGTGAAAGTACCCGATTGATGTATTAGTTTCCCCGTCTTTTCCTGTCTGCTCAAATTGAGCTGCAAGAGCAAGACTAAATTTCACTCCATTATATCGCCTTAGCCCATCAGATATTAAGTTTGTTGTGCTTCTCTTCATTTCTGTTAGAAATCGTAGTGCATCTGGGTCATATACAACCTCTGGCGGTACTATAGCACTATAATCTCTCAATGCCCCTACCTCTCGTATGAGTACAAACTGAGGCGGATCCGTTAAGTTTGCTCTTATTGCCGGAGGCAAGATGTGCCTATCCAATATCTTATCTACTTGTTTCGGCGGTGGAGCTTCCAACTCCCTTCTACGTGGGGCTGGAATTGGGGGTTGTAGTCTACGTGGGGCTGGAATCGGTGGCTGCCGTGGAACTGGTCCTGGTGGCCATCTAGGAGGTGGTAGTGTAGGTAGTGGCGCTTGGCGGGCCTCTAGTGCGATATTTAGTCTCGGACCTGGTGGTGGTGGAGCTGGTCTGGTGGGGACTAGGGGGTGCGCGGCGAATTGATTCACATTGTGACGAGGGGCTGGAATTGGGGGTGGCCGCGGCCCACGAAGGGCTGGGATCGGGGGTGCTTGATCTCGAATACCGTCGGCAATAAACTGCACGAGGTTGGCCTTTCTGAGCCGAGAATATCCTCTCAAACCTAGGGCCTTAGCCTGCACGCGAAGCTCGGGTATAGTAGGCATTTTTTGGTTTATATATTAGTTCACTTATTTGTTCAACATGAAATTTCGATCCCCCCAAGACGGATACATTCTTGTTTGAAGGCTCTAACGCGGCGCATAGAATCTCTCACAATTCTAAGGCGATATCCACACCCGTGACATAACATATGTTCGTTTTTAACCCCCTTGCGACAGCCAGTACATGGTTTGGTTCCAGGTCCTTGTCGTAGTCTCAATAGATGCACCTTACAATGCTCGTATACGCAACTCTTACCACATCTCTCCGTAGAGCCAATAACCAACCACTTACATCTATTATTGGCCGTCCTGGGCATGTTGTTTTGGTTAGGTATATCCAATATGCCTCACTTGTTTAATAGGAGCGCCGGGCGTGGGGGGCGCCCCGGCTATATCAGTACTTCGGTTACTGTTGCTGTTTTCAAACCCCCCTTTTACAGTTGTTTTCTGTGCTTAAACCGAGGTTTGCATCTTTTGGTCTTTACTGTTGCTGTTTTCAAACCCGCCTTTTACATCTACTCCAGATATGTCAGAAATCATTTAATGGAAATGGTCAGCTGAAAAAGCACATGAAAATTCATACTGGAGAGAAACCATACAGTTGCCAGATATGTCAGAAATCATTTAATGGAACTGGTGACCTGAAAAAGCACATGAGAATTCATACTGGAGAGAAACCATACAGTTGTCAGATATGTCAGAAATCATTTAATGAAAAAGGTAATCTGAAAAAGCACATGAGAATTCATACTGGAGAGAAACCATACAGTTGCCAGATATGTCAGAAATCATTTACTCGAACTGATAACCTGAAAATGCACATGAGAATTCATACTGGAGAGAAACCATACAGTTGCCAGATATGTCAGAAATCATTTGATGGAAGTAGTCACCTGAAATCGCACATGAGAATTCATGCTGGAGAAAAACCATACAGTTGCCAGCTATGCCAGAAAGGATTTACTCAATCTTGTCAATTGAAATCTCACATGACAACCCATAGTGATGAAAAACCATACATTTGTGAGATTTGTAATAAGAGATTCAAACAAAGCCAAGGTTTAAAGCAACACAGAGGAACTCATGCAACTGAGAAGCAACACAGACGCAATAATACTATGTCTTATTCCAAGAACAGTTTGTTATCAAAGCAGTTTGAAGTCCATTCAGAAACTGACCCTCAGGGTCATAAAATTGGAGCTGAAGTAATTGCTAAACTGTCTGACCGTTTTGTCAGATTCAATACTGCTGGTTGCATTGATGCACCAAACAAAAGTTTCTCAATGAACACATATCCGGATTCAAGTGGAATGGAAAGTCTTTTGTCGAAAAATAAAGATAGTGAATACCTTTCTAGTAGCAAACTCAAATTGTCTGTGGATGCAAATACGTGGTTTTCAAAATCGTTTGGATGTGGTATGTGTGACGAATTGTTTGAAACACAGGAGGAGCTTGTAAAGCATTGTTCTTGCCATGAATTGTTTCCACCTAATGACTTTGTTTTTTCAAATGCGCAGACTTTTTATTCAGCTTGCTTAAAAGTTGAAAACAATTGCAATTCAAGTTAAAGTAAAGATGCTATAGAACTGTTCGAATATGCACATGCATGTATAGTTCTGTCGATTAGTGCCACTTTTATTTCGAAATATTTATACAGTAGGCTTTCTTATTTATATATTTCAGAAGTACATATTTTTGAGATGTTGAACACTTTTCATTTTATTTTAACAACTTGTTGCATTTCATCAGAAATTTTAAAAAAGGGTTATTCTCAACGGGGCGCGGACATTTCCCCCCTGGACAACCCCCTGGACAATTCCCCTGATTTAGCCTAGGAGGTTAACCCCCCCCGGACAATTTTCCCCCTTTGCTGCGCAAATAGCCTACTTCTGCTGGTAGGCCTATAGTTTGTTTAAACTTCGGCTAATTATCCAATTCCTCATACTGTGTCAACTAATTAGTGTCATACCTCTGGCACTGGCTCATCGAACCCCAGGGGTTCGGTCGAACACTGGTTAAGAACCACTGGCCTACGGAGAGGCACTGCCATGGATTATATCTCTAAAGTGTAACGGATTATAATTCCGCTACATGGAATTTATCTTATCAACTGGGTGGACATCTGTTTATGATATCTAACAGGACAAATGTCGCTTGTCAAAACCTATCGCCAAGATTATTGGGAAATAATTCTCCTGTGCATCGCTCGGATAGAGTTTCGGAGAGACGACGAATAAAGGATGGATGAAGTTTCGGAGATAGGACGAGCATCAAACAGCTTTATAAATGATGCGTGATTCCCTCGTTTAGGCGACAACAGAGGGCGTATATTAAGTCGGAGAGATTAAGTCTTCCTCCGGATCAAGTTCGGAATATTAAATTAAGGTTCCCCAAAAAATTAATAATAATTAGGCGTCGGCCGATGTGCCGAAAGAAATGAAACGAGCTGAGAGAAAGAGAGGAAGAGAGAGAATAATTAGGCCTAATAATGTCTTAAGTTAAGTTATCTGTGGTAATGTTCTGGAGAGCATGCTTCTTTCCCCGTTGTAGACTGAAAAGCCAAGTAATATTGATGATGACGTGAGTGATATTAGGTGAACACGGTTCGGTAGGAGCACGTGTTTTGAGCCTTAACGGCAGAGTAAGCAAGTAAGCTAGTATATTACTGAGGTCGGTCAGCAATATAGAGCAAAGATAATAATGTCTGTGAAAAAGAGCGATCTATTTGCGTGTTCTGGCTGCGGCATGTACGGCACCAAAGACGGTTTCGAGGATGAGTCAGAAAGCACATGCAAGAAGTGTGAGCGAGTGTGCAGCTTAGAGCTAAGAGTGTGCAGTTTGGAGAAATGCTTAGAAGAGGGAACGAAAAGTTCAGAAGATGTAGCGAAGTGTTTAGATGCAATGAAGAAACGCCTGAATGCTCTTGAGAGAGCCAGCAGCGAGAAGAAGGAAGGAGAGCTAACGGAGGAAGCGAGCAGCAAGAAGAAGCAAGAGGAAGTGTTGCAAGGAAATAGTGGATGGTCACTGGTACAGAAGAAGGAGCAGAAACAGCAGAAAGCAGAATCAAAGGAAAGGAAGGACAGAGTGTTGCTGCTTGGAGATTCGATGGTGAGGCAAGTAGGGAGGAATTTGCAGAAGCAGTGTGCTGGTTTTGAAACTGTCTGCAAGCCAGGCGCAAGAATTGAGCAGATGCTATCGGAGATCGAGAAGAGTAAGGATGACACTTTGATTGTGCAAGTCGGCACTAACAATCTCCGGATGGATGAAACAGATGAGATGATGTCCAAGTACGAAGAGATGATACATCAGCTGAAGGTAGAGAGACAGGGTAAAGTTGTGGTGATGGGTATTTTGCCAAGACAGGACATAAGTGAGGCGTTAGACAGCAAGCGAGTGGAGGTCAATAGGAGACTAAAGAGAATGTGCGAGGAAGAAGAGGTAAAGTATTGTGAGGTGGAATTCAATCCATGGAAAGGTGGGTTCTTGGGGAGTGATGGTCTGCATCTCAATGCTCGAGGTGCGGACATGGTGGCAAGGCAAGTCTTCATGTTGATGAAGACTTTAAACTTGGTTGGAAGACGGCTAGTGCAGTAAATAGTAGGCTCACTAGCTGTCACAAAAATAAGGACAAAAAGCAGACAAAAAAGAAAGCTGCAGCAGGGAGGACAGGAAACCTAAAGAAATTGGGTGTAGTAAAAGTTTAAAGTGCATGTTTGCAAATGTTAGGAGTATTGTTAGTAGGACAAAGAGAGCAGAATTAGAATTGTATGCAGACAATGAGAAACCTGATATAATTGGAATAGCAGAGTCATGGACAAAACCGGAAATCACAGATAGCGAGCTAGCTTTAGATGGATACAGATTATTTAGAAAGGATCGAGCTAATCAGAAATCAGTTGGACACGGAGCTGGAGGGGTTTTGCTATATGTTAGGAGCCATATTAATGCAGTAGAGAGACAGGATATGAGCAACGAGACATTCAAGGAGAGTATTTGGTGTGAAATTCAAATGTGCAGGTCTAAGATGCTTGTGGGAGTATGCTATAGGGTACCGGATGCCACAGAAGAAGAGGATCAAGGTATGTGCAAGCTACTGGAAATGGCTAATAAGGAAACATCATTGATAATGGGAGATTTCAACTATCATATTGATTGGGAAACATCGGAAGGGGAAAGAGGAAAAGATAGGATATTCTTGGATTTTGTTGATGCTCACTTTATGCAACAGCATGTTATGGAGCCAACAAGAGGAGACAAGATTTTGGACTTAGTGATAACGACTGATGAAAATATGGTAGAGAATGTGAGTGTGGGGGAGCATTTTAACATTAGTGACCATCAGGTTGTAAGATGGGAACTATTTGTGCAACAGACTCAGGAAGTGAAAGCCTATATGAGCAAACCCAATTTCTTTAAGGCAGACTATGAATTAGTGAGGATGAGGTTGAAGGAAAAGGAATTAGAAAGTGCAGTAAGTGGAATGGGAGTGAACGAAGCTTGGAAGAAGTTTAATGAAGTCATGAGAGAGATTATTGACGAAAATATACCCAAACGCAAGAGAACCAACAAGAGGAGGCCATGGGTAACACGCGAGGTTCAAAAAAAGAGAAGGGCGAAGAATAAAGCTTGGAAGAATTATCATAAGTTGAAGAAGGAAACAAAGAATGAACTCGAGGGTGAGAGTGTAGCAAGACTCGAGGAATTGAGGGTGAACTATGTGAATAAAAGAAACGTCTGCAATAAAACAAATAAGGAAGCAATAAAAATCTTTGAGCAGAAGTTGTCGAGAAATGTTAAAGAAGACAGCAAGAGTTTCTACAATTATGTTAGAAGCAAGCAAAAAAGGAAAGACAGGGTAGGGCCACTAAAAAAGGAAGAGGGGGGTAGAGAAGTTGTTGTGGACGACTCGGAAGCTACTGAAGTGCTGAATAAATTTTTCAGCTCAGTGTTTACTTTGGAGGATTTAGGAAACATTCCTGAGCCTAGCCAAGCATTTCTGGACAGTGGTGGTAAAGGATTGACGCAAATAATGTTTACTAGGGAAAAGGTGGTGGAACAACTGGAAAGATTAAAAGTGGATAAGAGTCCAGGAAACGATGAGTTACATCCTAAGTTCTTACATGAAGTGAGGGAAGAAATCGGGGAGACATTGGCTCAGATCTTCAATAAATCGATACAGAGCGGAGATGTTCCACAAGAATGGAGGGATGCTCTTATAGTGCCATTGTTTAAAAAAGGAAACCGAAGTGAGCCAGGTAACTACAGACCAGTCAGTCTAACCAGTGTGGTGTGTAAGGTCATGGAGAGAATTGTTAAGGATAACATAGTTGAGCACTTGAATGTACATCATATTATAAAAGGTAGTCAGCATGGATTCACTAAGGGACGCTCGTGTTTGACAAATCTGTTGGAATTCTTTGAAGTGGTCTTTGAGAAGTTAGATGAGGGAAAGCCAGTGGATGTGATTTACCTAGACTTTGCAAAGGCATTTGATAAAGTACCCCATAAAAGACTAGTTAAAAAGTTGCAAGCTTGCGGGATTAGTGGGCAGGTACTCAAGTGGATTGAAAGCTGGCTTTCAGATAGAAGACAAAAAGTGGGAATAGGAGATAAACACTCTAGGTGGACAGCAGTGCTAAGCGGAGTGCCACAAGGATCAGTGTTGGGGCCACTGTTGTTTGTACTTTTTATTAATGATATAGATGATGGGATTCTATCAAAGATTTCTAAGTTTGCGGATGACACAAAATTATGTAGAGCAGTGGGTAATAAAGAAGAAGCAGATATACTACAGGAAGATCTAGGAAAAATGTTTAGATGGTCACAGGACTGGCAAATGCTTTTTAATTTGGAAAAGTGCTCAGTGATGCATATGGGAAAGAGGAACCAGGAGTTTGCATATGAAATGGGGGGTAAGGCACTGAGGGTGAGTGATGAAGAAAGGGACTTAGGAGTGATCATGCACAAGAGTGCAAAGCCTTCAAGGCAATGTGCTGAAGCATCAAAAAAGGCAAATTCAACATTAGGCATGATAAAAAGGACAATAGTTACTAGAGATAAGGATACAATACTGAGGCTATATAAATCACTGGTTAGGCCACAGCTGGAATACTGCATTCAGGCATGGAATCCATACTTAAAGCAGGATATTGAAAAACTGGAGAAAGTTCAGAGAAGAGCTACGAAGATGATTTGGGGTTACAAAGATATGAGCTATGAGGAGAGGTTGGAAAGGTGTGGGCTAACAACACTGGAGAGACGGAGGAGCAGAGGAGACCTAATTGAAGCATACAAGATCATTACTGGAAAGGAAGCACTATGTTGGGAGAAGTTCTTTGTATTAGCACCAAACAAAGCAACTCGGGGTCATAGGTACAAATTATTTAAGAAGCCGAAAGGATCATTAGGGCAGAAATTTTTCAGTGCTAGAGTTGTGGACATGTGGAACGGATTGGGGGACAGCACTGTGTCGGTGGACACGGTCACAGCATTTAAAAGGAACCTAGGAAAATTGGGGTATTGAAAGTTCCAGGTCAATTTTGCAGTGGTTCTAACACAGGCCTAGTGTCTTCTGAACCACTTAAAACCCATGTTATGTTATGTTATGTTATGTTATGATGATGATGATGAAGACGGTGATGATGACGACGTCGATGATGATGACGACAATCAGTGGCGTAACAACCATGTAACGAAGGTGTACAAAATCCACGGGTCCCCGAGATCCAAAAGGCCCCAAGCTTATTAGGTAAAAAAGTTGAATGTACTTTTTCGGAGTTTTTCCTTTTTATAGTTAGTTTTAGATGGTAGAGTCAGGGTGTTTTCACAGCTGAAATAGAGGCTGGGTTAATGAAAGATGTATTATGAATGGAAGTTGATTTAAGGAATCTTATGGCTGAAATTGAAGCTGAATATATCATGAAACACATGAATGAAAGACATCAATCCAGCTTCCATTTCTCAAGCATTTTTGTTCGCAATTCAGGCTTTCTTTTCTCTTTTTTTTCTTCACTAGAGCTGTATTTCAGCCACAAAAAAGCATTCACCCTCTATTTCAGCAATAAAATACCCTCATCCAGCTTCAGTTTATTAATACCGTTTTGTCCGTACCATTTTGTCCTAGAACCCAGGCTCCAAGTGGAATTGCGCAATTTTCTGCGGATAATTACAGATGCAGATTGTGAATGTGGCATAGCCTAGGCCTATGTGATGAATTTCTTGAAACAGAAAAGGAATTTCGAGATCATTGTTCTTGACATCAACTTTTTTCACCTGATGAGTTTTCTTTTATACTTTGCTGGCTTATAATTATTTCACACATTTTAAAGTTGAAAACAATTGTAATTCAAATAGAATTAAGGGTGGATGCTGTGACTCTGTGAGCTAGGAGATACGTGCATACACATAATATTATTGTTGCTTTGTGGCAATTACATGTACGAATACTTAGACAATGTCATGTAGTAGGCATTCTAATATGGCGATTGGAGAATAAAGAGCCTGTCAGAGATGCTGCTCTCTTTTCAGCTTCTCTCCGCAAGAGCATTTCAAAAGCGCTCGTAGTGCGAATGATCTAGAGGGCAAAGGCAGGTTTTGAAGCTAGAGAAAGATGATAAAATAATTATCATCAGAGACGAAGACGGAGCGAACTTATGGATGAAGTCCACTTCAAAGCGTGGGACTTATGCAGGAAATGGATTGAGCCATGGTGGTCCTGACTCCTCAGGCCGTGAGCAAAGCAGGGCTTTGTTAAAGAATTATTTTAAACTGCACAACCAGCAATTTGAATCTTGGCGCTCCTTTCCCGGTGGCATATACCCGAATCCCAAGCCGCATAGCAACGTAAAATTAATTAAAACATGTTTTAATCAGTTTTTCATTGCTCATCCAACTTCTAATTCTACTATATCACAGTTCCGTTATTCATCCAACTTCTACTTCAACTAAAATAATTTTTATCCTTCATCCTGCCTCTAGTTTTACGGTTACAATTTAGCATAAAGTCATGATTTCGTCGATCATACAACTTCTAATTTTGTTAATTAATATGCTCATCCAGCTTCTAATGATACTGCAATACGTCAGCAGTAATTTCATGTTTTCATCTTACATCCAACTTCCAATTTACGGAAATAAAATATCTCGGAAGTGCTATACGGCTTGGGATTCGGGTATATGCTTCCCGGTGTAAAGGTTTCAAATTACCCCCTCCTAAACATTACCCCCGGTAACTTGAAACCAGTCTCAGATTACCCCCCGGAAACTAGATTTGCATCAATCATCGCATTTATTGCACTAAAAAATCAGAAAAATCATCCCGCTTCTTGTTTTGGTCTGCAGAATATCATCCGTCATCCTACTTCGTGTTTTGTTATCAAAATTTTGATCCGAAAAAAATAATAGCCTCGACGCCATTTTCTCCATGTAAACTTCAGCGGCGATTAGTATTTTAGTTACAGATGAAAATATTGATAACAAACCACAAAGTGGGATGACAGATGAAAATCTTCAGACCAAAACAAGAAGCGGGATGATTTTTCCTATTATTTTAGTGCAATAAATGCGATGATTGGTCCAATTTACAGTTTTCAGGGGGGTGATGTTTAGGAGGGGGTAATCTGAAACCTTTACACCGGTGTAAAGGTTTCAAATTACCCCCTCCTAAACATTACCCCCGGTAACTTGAAACCGGTTTCAGATTACCCCCCGGAAACTAGATTTGCATCAATCATCGCATTTATTGCACTAAAAAACAGAAAAATCATCTCGCTTTTTGTTTTGGACTGAAGATTTTCATCCGTCATCCCATTTCGTGGTTTGTTATCAATATTTTCATCTCTAACTAAAATACTTAATGGCCGCTGAAGTTACATGGAGAAATGACTTCGAGGCTATTATTTTCGGTGTCACGACAATTCGTCCAACGACAACTCGTCCAACGACAACTCGTCCACGGACAACTGGTCCACCGACAACTGGTCCACCGAAATAGAAGCCGGATTAATGAGAAAACTCTTGAGAAATAGAAGCAGGATGAAAGTTCCTTATTTACGAAATAGGAGCTGGGTTTATGAAAAAAAAGTCTAATGGTTTCCGCGCTTAAATAGAAGCTGAATTGACGATTTTCATCATGTGTCTCAATATGCATCCAGCTTCTATTTCAGATCGAAAAAAACTTGATCCATCTTCCATTTCTTAAGCGTTTTTCATCAATTCAGCTTCTATTTCACATGTGAAAACCTTCATCCAGCTTCCATTTCTCAAGCGCTTTCTCATTAATCCGGCTTCTATTTCAGTGGACCAGTTGTCGGTGGACCAGTTGTCCGTGGACGAATTGTCGTTGGACGAGTTGTCGTTGGACCAGTTGTCGTGGAACCATTATTTTCCGATTAAAATATTGATGACAAATTTTCGCTAGATGACAGGATGTACTTCCGGAAAATCAAACTCACTCGTAGTTGTCGTGAAACGTTTTAATCGCTCGCCATTTGGTTCGAATGACAGTTTTTGAAACATGAAAACGGGAAGATTCTTCTTTAATTCCAAACATGGTTAGATAATTCTTTGCACATAATTGTGTTAACAACCACATTTGATGGTTTACATTTACCATGGCGGAGAAAAAATACTTATTTTTACGGCGCTGTCGTCGTTGTCTTTGCTGCATAAAAAATACAGACAATATTGTATCCCGAGAGGGTAGTTTTCGTGAGTTCCGGTTAGGTTCAGGTTAGACGTCGTGAGGGTCTGTTAGTGTTAGTGTTAGGATTGTGTATAGAAACTCGGTGGATTGGTGAAAATAATTTATGGGGAATTGAAGTTCGATTGATGAAAATAATATCGCTGAATCAGAAGTTGGATTTGAAAAATTTCCGGAAATTTGATGGTTCTTTACAATAACTCAACGCCACGCCACTTGCGCTGGCAAAAGACAGTGTATATTTGTCACTTCTCGGTAAACGTGTAGTTTAGCGTAATAATGTATTACGCTAAACTACACGTTTACCCCACTCCTCCCTCACCTCCGTCAAGTTGGTTTGATATTCACGTTGGGTATTCAGACATTCGGTATGGACAGCCGAAGGTAAAATACGTATTGAAAAATCATCATATAACCGTACATCTGCAGATTAAGATATTTTCACCAAAGAACCACCATTGAACAGTTATTGACCTAAGCAATCACAAAATAATCTAAGACTGTTCCCTCGATAGTACATGTAAATGTGCAATTAATCTAGACTTTGCCTTTAAATGGTTATTAAACAACAACTTTACCGAAACAAAGGGCCATCTGTGTGAAAATAATGTTATGGATAATGCCTGTTAAGTTATCATACTCGTTGTCGTAATCTCCAAATTTTTATGGCGCCAATCCAAAGCCATGCGGAGGGACCAGCTTATTCACGAGCGCTTCGTTTGATCAGCGGTGACTCTCGGTTAAGCACACAACCATAAAACGTTAAAAACAATTCAGTGTCAGGATCAGAAACCATCAAACGAATAAATTGCTATCAGCTCAGGTCAACATGTGCTTTAAATAATACACCATCAACGCAGAGAGATTTTGAAGCACTTGAGAAACCATCAAAAGGAAAGAGATATTTAACCATTTACCGACTGAATATTATAGGATATTTTCTTACCATTTACTACACCGTAGTCAGTAGTGGGTTAAATGACAATGAAGATGGTTCTGCCATCTCACTCTTATTCATGTAGTTCTAATAGTGAGGACGTTAAGCTCGTGCATTGTGCAAACTGTGGATAAAAGCAACAAACTTTTTTGTATTGAAGAAAAACATATTTTAAGACTTTTCAGCTAGAGGCATCAATTAATTCGATCCGGAACATAACTAAAAAAATTAGCGAAAAGTGTGGAAAAATCGGTTACTTTTGCTGTTAGATCGACCATTTGGGTTAATTTATTGGGCTATTTTCGCTCTACAGGGCCAGCCTTGTGCGATAGCTTGGTTAAGTTGGTTTCTAAACTTAGTGTCGCGAGCGAAAATGTGGGATTACAAATATTACAAATTTAATTAAAGTTGTTTTTTCGCTTGTATTGTGTACAAGAACATTAGTATTTTTTAACAAGGATTATGTAAATTTGCATGCATTTGAATATTTGTGTCTGGAAGGTTAGAATTTGAATAACGTAGCGATGTCTAAGCAGTGTTTTTAATCGACTCGGCAGTCCCAGTGCTTGACTGTTAATTGAACGCGTTCTAAATTATTCGCATATCGCAGCATTAGTGTTTTTCCCTCAGTCCTACTTCTGCTTTAGCATGAATCCTTTTCATGGTAATTTTGCAGACTATGGTTCTGTCCATGTCAACGGTATGGCCGTCGCTAAAATTGAGCGCTGTGACTTATCAGTCGCATCCCATGATGTAGTGCTCTCAGTAAGTATTAAATCAACGCGAGATTCCCAGTAAAAGGGTAAAGTTAATAATTACAAATTAAAATATGAAGTAAATAATATGAGTAAATAGAAATTCGGTTGGTTTTAATTTTAATTATCTCTATTTCGTCATAATTTTAAAACATTTATTTAATTAATTCTGTAGGCTTTAATTTAGTCTATTGCTGTGCTAAAATGAATTGCCTTATTTGCTTACTTAGAAATTGTGTTAATTTGTTGTTTTGATTACATACTTACTGAGTGCATTCCATCACGGGATAGGACTGATGGGTTACAGCACTCCATTTTAGCAATTTCTTAGGTGGCTATACTGCTTACAGCCTTACACAAACAGGGCCATTGTCTGCATGATTACCCTTTTCATCAATCTTCCATAAGTTCCATTAAGGCAAGAATTTATTTAATCAGTATTGCTTCTATTTGAGCAGCAACAACTATTTCTTGTCATTCTATATTTAAATGAAATATGTTGTTCATCAATCCAGCGT
>OX243822.1:32041177-32043677 GCA_945859605.1 Lumbricus rubellus | reverse complement strand
TCTTTCTGTATGTCTGTTTCTCTGTCTGTCTGTCTGTCTGTCTGTCTGTCTGTCTGTCTGTCTGTCTGTCTGTCTGTCTGTCTGTCTGTCTGTCTGTCTGTCTGTCTGTCTGTCTGTCTGTCTGTCTCTCTCGCTCTGGCTTCTTTTCAGTCTACATCATTTCCTCCTCCTCCTCCTTCTCGTCCTCCTCCTCCTCCTTCTCCTCCTCCTCCTCCTCCTTATCATCCTCCTACTCCTCCTTCTCGTCCTCATATTCATCGTTCTTCTCATTCATATACTCCCTCCTTCTTCATCATCTGCGTCTAAGTAAACCCATCACTCATCACTCATCACTCATCACTCATAGTCATAGCACCCGGAAGTTGATTATGACTCAAACAACAGACAGTGTTTAATCTAGACGTCTCTGGGGGGGAAAGTTCCCCCCCAGGATTGACATTTCCCCCCCCCCCAGAAAAATTTGACAAAATGATATTATTTTTTTACTGTTTTCACGAAGTGTTATAATATATCGTGATATTATTTACTATTATATGATTATAACGATATTATTTACTAATATAATATATGATACTATCATGTTGCAATGAGTAGGCTATAACTTACTGTATATATTAGTATAAACACTATTTTTGCCTAACTAAAAACAGAGATGACATCCCTCCAGAAAAATTTGGCAAAATGATAATAGTTTTTAGCTGCTGCTTACATCATCGCATTACATTAACTGTTACAATACAATATACGTAATATTATTTACTATTATATGGCTATAGTAATTATAATATATGACACAATCCTGCTAAAATGAGTGTTAAGATGTTAAGATGACACCTTAAAATGCTGCCATTACAATGTGAAAATTCAAAAAGTTTCTGATGAGGCTCTGAAAAAATACAGGTATTTTGTTAAGATGACACCATAAAATGCTACCATTGCAATGTGAAAATTCAAAAAGTTTCTGATGGGGAGGGGCACACCCCCTCCCCATACCCCTCCCCCTTACGGGTCTCGGCGCTACGCGCCTCACGACCGTCCTTCGGACGCTCGATTGTTTCCCCCACAGAAACCTGAATTCCCCCCCCAGCGGAGGGGGACTAGATTAAACACTGAACAACAGAGACTCGTCCCACCAGGACTCACCTGTTGGCCAGATGGTCCATCACAGATACACAGGTTATATTACTTATAGAGTTCTGCACGTCATTACAGTCACACGATATATTACATTTACACGCGGTTACATGTAAGTGTTACTGCATTCACACGTTATTACATTTACATGTACATGCATACATTTCAACGTTATCACATTTCACGCATATTACATTTACGCGTTGTTACAGTTTCGCTCGTACGATTTAAATACGCGTAATAATAGCCTACATTGCATCGGCAACAGTGTTTAGTTAGGACAAAATCTATGGACATAGACACCTAGATAAACCTGCAGAGAGACATACATTAATTGTACACAGAAACAGCCAAACATAGGCCTACAGATAGACGAGCAGACAGTCATACAAAGAGAGAGAGAGACAGAGAGAGACAGAGACAGAGACAGACAGACAGACAGAGACAGAGAGACAGAGATAGAGAGACACACAGAGACAGAGAGACAGATATATAGCGTAAGCAAGAAGCAGAGATAGTAAGATACAGAGAGAGGTACATTGTACGTAGCCTACACAAAGAGACACATAGTCAGACAGACATGCAGACATACAGAGATTTCTTACCTTGGTAATCCATGATTCTTTTTGTCTGTCGAAAGTCTTCGGCTGAGAAAGACGGAAGTTGTCGTCAGTTCAACCTGTAAAAAAACAACAAAGAATCGATTCACAACAGATTTATTATTCTTCTGTAACAGTTTGTATAAAATTATATCACCGAATATTCCAAGTTCCGCTTCCGGGATTGATCGGCTTATGAAGCACAGAAACGAGACGAAAATGAGGCTTGACATATAGGGGCCTACGTATTATGTCTATCCATCTGTATACACTATAGCCTATACATGACATACATAATAAATGTTGCATAATACCGTGGCTGAAAGTGAACCGGCGGGTCTGTCCGGGACTCCGGGTCTGCGACCATGTAAAGGTTTCAAATTACCCCATTCTAAACATTATCCACTGCAAATTGCTGTAATTTGCATCAATCATCGCATTTATTGCACTAAAAAATCAGAAACTATCAACCCGCTTCTTGTTTTGGTCTGAAGATTTTCATCCTACGTGGTTTGCTATCAATATTTTAACATGTAACTAAAACACTAATCGCCGCAGAAGTTTCATGGATAAATGGCTTCGAGGCTATTGTTTTTTCCACCCATCCATCCATCCATTTATCCATCCAACCATCCATCCATCCAACCATCCAGTCATCCATCCACCTACCCGGTTGTAGGACATTGTCCCCCCTGGACACTATCCCCCCCGGACACTATCCCCCCCGGACATTGTCCCCCCCGGACACTTTCCCCCCAATTTTTCCT